>VDFB02064914.1:0-18773 GCA_007258455.2 Sequoia sempervirens | reverse complement strand
TTTCTATTGTGACAATATAGATTTATCATTTGACAACTTTTGCGATATTTTGGGCACAATTGATCATGGACCTATTACAGCAATAGCCAGCTCTGATCCTTTTGGAGAGGTATGTGACAAATTACAATAATATAGATTTGTTATTCTAAGGGTCTTTTATATTTTGCATTACCATCTCATCACCAATTAGGTCATTTAGAATGATATAGATTGGTTATTCTAAACATCTTTCATAGTTTACATTACCAATTCATCATCATTCAGGTTGTTTAGATTGATATAGATTTGTTAGTCTAAGCATCTTTTCTATTGTAAAAATATAAATTTATCATTTGACAACTTTGTGACATTTTTGGCATGATGATCATGGACCTATTGTAACAATAGCCAGCTTTGATCCTTTCTGAGAGGTATGCGACAAATTACAATAATATAGATTGGTTATTCTAAGCACCTTTTATAGTTTGCATTACCATCTCATCATCAATTAGGTCATCTAGAATAATATAGATTGGTTATTTTAAGCATCTTTTATAGTTTGCATTACCAATTCATCATCATTCAAGTTTTTTAGATTGATATAGATTTGTTAGTATAAGCATCTTTTCTATTGTGACAATATAGATTTATCATTTGACAACTTTTGCGATATTATTGGCATGATTGATCATGGACCTACTGCAACAATAACCAGCTCTAATCCTTTTGGAAAGGTATGCAACAAATTACAATAATATAGATTTGTTATTCTAAGCGTCTTTTATTCTAAGCATCTTTTCTATTGTATGTAGCTTAATTGCTACCTCAATGGTTTGTACAAGTGCTTGTCACTCTAGAACATCAACATGCTACTCTTGTGGAAGATTGTGCCCTAAATGCCTCCAATAGAAAATTTTTGTAAAATTTGAATTTTCAAATGTGAAACAATGTAAAAAGGTCATAACTATGTATGGGCATAATCTATATCTAGTGATTTTTTTTGAAATATGGTTCAAATGTCTAGCATTGTATAAAGGGTATGTTTAAAATGTAAAGGGGTTTGTATTTTGGAAACTCATAGGTTGAAATAGTCATATAGATGTATGCTTTGTAACTATTATTGGGACAATTTTGTAAGAGATTTTTGTACTTAATCGAGCTACAACCAGAGGTTTTCTTCCTAGTTTTTTCCTATCAATATGCTCATTTGAACCAGGTTGTGTAATATCTCCTATTTATATATAATAAATTATAGTGGCTTGCCACTTTTGCCAAAAAAAATGTAAAAAGGTCATGTGAAGGTCATTTCCAATGTAATTGAGTTTTCTAATGCAAGAGCTAGGTGGATTTAAATAGCACAATTACAATTAAAGATGATTCAAACTCCAATTTGATCCTCAAACCCAAACTTGGGTGCAACTTCACTAAAACATGGGTGGAGCACTCTTTTGCTATCCAAGACCCCAAAATAAGCCTATTTTACAAAGAGACTCATATTTAAGCACTTCCCAAACCTGAAATTTTGAAAGGGAAGCATTAAAAAACCTACCAAACTACCAAAACCACAATTGTTTTGGTGAGATACACTTTTTAAAGCTCTATTTCAATAAACCCTCATTTTTAGCAACTGTCATGAGGTTTTTAAGGAAATCAATGTTTTCAACCTTGCCACACCCTATAAACTCATCAAACATGTCTATTAGGATGTACACAAGCTTGATCCAACCTTAAATCTTTTTTCTCCCACATTTCAATGACATTAGCATGTTGTAACCACCATTTTTCACCTAATTTCACTCATTTTTGCCATGCATGGCAACTCACCAACTCAACTACAAACCTTTCTAGCTCTTTAAACCCACATAGTCACCTTATAAAATCCTAATAACATCTACTATAGCCATACTATTGAGCTACAAATCATACAATAGATGGTATAGCCTTTTAGCACTTTGGACTCTTAAGGGAAATCGTCAGTCCAATGTAGCTCAGAATGATTCGGCATATTTGGGTGCAAAAGAGGATCATCCCTAGCATAAATGTACCCATCCATATGTGTTGGAATATCCTATTTGGTTGTACAAGTTACAAAATGAAAGTTGCACCACTTTGCAACTTTACACTACTTGCATCTAACAACTTTTGCCTCAACTGAAAACTTGTCACCATAGGAAAATGCCTCTGAAATAGCAAAAAATGAGAGAGGTTATTGTAGATAGTCCCAATACAATCCCATATCCTTAGACAAAGAGTTTGTAAGTGTCACGATTTCTAGGAAATATCCCTTCAAAGATTGTTGTCTCTTAGCACTTTGGACTCTTAAGGGAAATCATTGATCCAATGTAGCTCAAAACAATTTGGCGTATTTGAGTGAAAAGAGGACCATACCTAGTGTAACCATACCCATCCAGATATGTTGGAATAGTCCATTGGGTCGTACGAGTTGTAGAATGAAAGTTGCACTTCGCAACTTTACATTGCTTGCATTTGACAACTTTTCCCTCAACTAAAAACTCGTCACCAAATGAAAATGCCTCCAAGATAGAAAAAATTGAGAGAAGTTATTGTAGATGGTCCCAAAAAAATTCCATAGCCTCAGATGGAGAGTCTGTAAGCATCATAATTTATGAGAAACAACCTTTCAAAGATTGTTGTCTTTTAGCACTTTGGACTATTAAGGGAAATCATTGGTCCAATGTAGCTTAGAGTGATTCAGCATATTTGGGTGCAAAAGAGGACCATCCCTAGCGTAAACGTACCCATCCAGATGTGTTGGAACAGTCTATTTAGTCATATGAATTGCAGAATGAAAGTTGCACCACTTTGCAACTTTACACTTCTTGCATCTGACAACTTTTCCCTCAATTAAAAACTCGTCACCATGGGAAAATGCCTTCGAGATAGCAAAAACCAAGAGGTTATTGTAGAGGGACCTAACCTGATCCCCCATAGCCTTAGACAGAGAGTTTCTAAGTGTCAGGGTTTTTGAGAAATAGCCCTTCAAATATTGTTGTTTTTTAGCACTTTGGACTCTTAAGGGAAATCACCAATCATATGTAGCTCATAGTGATTCGGCATATTTGGGTACAAAAGAGGATCATCCCTGATGTAAATGTACCCATCCGGATGTGTTGGAACAGTCTGTTTGGTCGTACGAGTTGCAAAATGAAAGTTGTACCACTTCGCAACTTTACACTGCTTGCATTTGACAACTTTCCCCTCAACTAAAAACTCGTCACTATGGGAAAATGGCTCTGAGATAGCAAAAATTGAGAGATTATTGTAGATGGTCCCAACATGATCCCATAGCCTCAAATGGAGAGTTTGTAAGCATCATGGTTTTTAAGAAATATCCCTTCAAATATTGTTGTCTTTTAGCACTTTGGACTCTTAAGGGAAATCATTGGTCCAATGTAGCTCGGAGTGATTTGAAGTATTTGGGTGCAAAAGAGTACCATATCTAGCATAAATGTACCCATTTGGGTGTGTTAGAACAATCCATTTGGTCGTATGAGTTGTAGAATGAAAGTTGCACCACTTTGCAACTTTACACAGCTTGAATTTGACAACTTTTCCCTCAACTGAAAACTCATCACCACGGAAAAATGCCTCCGAGATAGAAAAAACCGAGAGAGGTTATTATAGAGGGGCCCAACATGATATTGTAGCCTCAAACAAAAAGTTTTTAGGCATCATATTTTTTGAGTAACAGTTCGTCAAAGATTGCTACCCTTTTACTCTTTGGACTCTTAAGGGATTTTGTCAGTTGAATGTAGCTCAGACTACTTCGACCTATTTGGGTGTGAAAAGGGACCATACCTAACCTAAATGTAAACATCCAAATATGTTGGAATAGTCAGTTTGGTCATACGAGTTGTAGAACAAGATTTTTTTTATGCCCTTACAAGTAGTTTTTAGCCTCCAACAAAACTCCAATGCTAATTTTTGTGCGAAAAAAATCCATGAGACCATAGCTTGTTGCTTACTATTATGCTTTGATTAAATTTTTCCAAGCATCCATAGCTTGTTCGAAATCACTTTTTTTAGGCTTTTAGCCATAGCAATAAGGCAGTGAACTACTTGATAAAATGCTTTGGCAGACATGTATGAAAAATGTGGTAGCATAGACAAACTTTTGAAAAAAATGCCTCAAAGAAATGAGGTCTCATGGTGATGGAATGCCATGAGAATCAAAATTGATTTTGATTATCATGGCATTCCATCACCATGAGACCTCATTTCTTTGAGGCATTTTTTCAAACGTTTCATTGCCTTGTCTATGCTATTGCTTACTATTATGCTTTGATAGAATTTTTCCAAGCATCCATAGCTTGTTTGAAAGCACCTATTTTAGACTTTTAGCCATAGTAGCAAGGCATTGAATTGTTTGATAAAATGTTTTAGTAGACATGTATGAAAAATGTGGTAGCATAGACAAGGCAATGAGTTGTTTGCAAAAATTCCTCAAAGAAATGTAGTCTCATGGTGATGGAATGCCATGACATGCACATTGAGACCACATTTCTTTGAGGCATTTTTTTGAATAGTTCACTGCCTTGTCTATGCTATTACTTATTATTATGATTTGATAGATATTTTATGATGCAAGGATAGGGGTGGAAAAGGTCACAACAACTTAAACTAACACAATTTCAAACTTTCATGTTTAAAAAGTCCTTTTATGTTCAATTTTGAGGTTGGAGAAACCAAGTTTGAAAGAGAATGAATAAAATCTTCTTATCTCCATGCAAATTTCTATGTTTTTCCAAAATTCTTGAAGTTTCTTGGTAGTGTACAGTTTCGTACAGTGTGGTTGTTCTCTATTTTTAATGTAAATTGGTGGGCAGCAGAGTTAACTTCTTCACAAACTTGGTTTGAAGTAATTTCATTCATTTTTGTGCATTTAAGAGGCATTTTACTGGAGGTCAATTTGTGAGCCCTATTCCAAGGGTTTGAGTGCATTTAAAATAGATTTTTTAGCCTTCCACCCATTGTATGATGTTGTAACTCAATGGATAGGCTTAGTTAGGATAGATAAACATGTTTGCATTGTTTCTTGTGTAGGGGAGGTCAAAATTATGATTTTTGGTGATGTCCTAGATGGCATTTGGGGTGTTTTTGCATGAAAAAGTGAGGTTAGAGAAGGTAAAAGTGGGAATTGTTTGAGGTAAGTCACTTTTCTTGTTCTTTTAAGCTTGTGCAGGGTTAGTCAAGGGTGTTGGAGTTGGTGGTAATGTCTAGGGAAGTCTGCAAGTAGGTTTTTCAATAAACCCTTGCCAAATTTGAGCAATTTGAGGGTTTTGTGGAATAGAGTCTTAGATGGCGAGTTCCAGAGGATAAATGGGAAAATTTGAGGCTTTTTCATCTATTGAGTGATGCCCCAACAAGTTTTATGGTATGTGAAGTGTTCCAAGGGCGTTTAGGAATCCCCTATATTGTGAAAGTGAGTGGTTTTCCATCCTTGGTTGCATCAACTAACCATCAACTAGTCCTCTATTTCCAAGGTGCTCCTACACCATTTTCCAGGCATCCATATAGCTTGCTTGAAAGCACCTATTTTAGGATTTTAGCCATAAAGGCAATGAACTGTTTGATAAAATGCTTTGGTAGACATATGAAAAATGTGGTAGCATATACAAGGCAGTGAACTGTTTGAAAAAATGCCTCAAAAAAATGTGGTTTCATGGTGATGGAATGCCATGACAATCTATATCAATTTTCTTGTCATGGCATTCCATCACCATGAGACCACATTTCTTTGAGGCATTTTTTTAAACAGTTCATTGCCTTGTCTATGTTATTGCTTACTATTATGCTTTGTTAGATTCTTTCCAAGCATCCATAGCTTGTTCGAAAGCACCTGTTTTAGGATTTTAGCCATAGCAGCAAGCCAATGAAATGTTTGATAGAATTCTTTGATAGACATGTATGAAAAATGTGGTAGCATAGACAAGGTAGTGGACTATTTGAAAAAATGTGTCAATGAAATGAGGTCTCATGGTGATGGAATCAATAAGGTAGTCAACTATTTGAAAAAATGCCTCAAAGAAATGAGGTCTCATGGTGATTGAATGCCATGAGAATCAAAATTGCTTTTGATTGTCATGGCATTCCATCACCATGAGACCTCATTTCTTTGAGGCATTTTTTCAAAAAGTTCATTTCCTTGTCTATGCTATTGCTTACTATTATGCTTTGATAGAATTTTTCCAAGCATCCATAGCTTGGTTGAAAGCACTTGTTTTAGGATTTAGCCATAGCAACAAGGCAATGAACTGTTTGATAAAAAGCTTTGGTAGACATGTATGAAAAATATGGTAGCATAGACAAGGTAGTGAACTATTTGAAAAAATTCCTCAAAGAAATGTGGTCTCATAGAATTGCATGACAAGCAAATGCAATTGAAAACTACTCCAAGTTATTAGTTATGCAATGTGAAGTAATTGAATAACTGCTTAGGTTGACTTTTTAAAAACTATATTGTAATTGAAAAATTTTCATCTATTAGCATCTAGTTGTTAGTTATGCAATGTGAAGTAATGCTTTGAGTTTGAAAGAAGTGTAATGCAATGTAATCAGTGATATGAATATAAACTACATAATATAACCATTATTTTTTATGCTATTGTACATTGATATTTAACCATTGCTCAAGATTAAATTTTCAAAGAGTTTAATCATGCACATGAGGAACAAATTAAATTTTGATTTTCAACTTCTATATATCAAATTATCCAATAATCAAGTGTATGTCCATATACAAAAATGGCATCAATGCCAACTCAAACAAAGTTTTACAAAATCTAGCATATGCCATCTTGATATCTATTCAAAATTTACATGCCAAAATGTCTATCTCATCCTAAACTACAGGTGGATCATCAAAATGGAGCCTCTTTGAAGCACTCTTTGGCTCTCAAGGTAGTTGCACGAGAAAAATTCAAACCACAATTGAGATTAGTTATACTATATAATTTAAAATCAAATAATTAACATCAAAATCAATATACATTGAATTATAATTGAACTCTAAAATTAAAATCTTGATTACCTAAAATATATGTCTCTTCAAAGGGTCATGAGTCCTAGAATATGCCCCTCTCAAAGAACCAATCAAACCAACTTTTGAAATGTCAATATATATGTGAACAAAAACATAAAATTGATACAAATTAGCATATAATTGTCAATAATAGGAACATATTTACCAAACACAAAATAAAATAAACACATACCTCTTTAGGCATCTCTTTTTCTTTATCTCCTTCATGTGTTTTGACACCTCCTCCTTGAGGTGTTTCAACACCTACTCCTTGAGGTTTTCCAATACCTACTCCTTTAGGTGTTGTGACACTTGCCAACAAGGATGTATAGCTCACAATCGCATGTACATAAAAATGACAAGTACATGTGAAACTACCAATCTATGTCAATGTATGTATAATCAATATAAGATATTAAGAATATTAATTCAATTGAATTTGAGTTCAATTACCTTTCCCTTATCTAACATTGTGCCTCCATAGTCTAAACAACGTTGCACCTCACTCGCACTAGGTGTTTCCTACAAGAGGAAAATAAGATAAACATAGAAGTTAATATATAATTTCATTAATGACAATTCAAATGATAAGCAAGTATATAATAAAAAAATGTAAACGAGTTAGTGCAAAAATATATACTGTGTGCATGTTGAGGCCAAATGAAATGGCCCTAAGGGTGCTATCAGTCACCTATGTGAGCTCCTCCTCAAAAATAAATTGTTAAATAGACCATGTAAATAAATATTAGTACTTGATACTATCTCTTATTAATATTCATTTAAAAACAAATGCAAGTTATGAATTTACAACTTAAATCTTACCTGTGTAACTATTTCAACATCCCCTCTCTAGAAAGAGAGGACTTTGTAGGGTGTGCTCCACTCCCTTGCATCTGATTTCCTATAATGTCCACATCATGGATGTCATAATCAGAAGTGTCCAAGGGATGCTCAGTGGGTTGTACAAGAGGACCCAAGCATATCTGGTGGCACATAGTGCAAGTATGTGGCACACAAATATGTGGACCTGAGGAGGATAATGCAACAACACTTGATCCATCACCAACATCACTAGAATGTGGTTGATCTACTACAGAAGTATGGGAAACCAAAAGACCACTCAAAGATTGAATAGCCTAAATAGTCTGTGTGGCTGCATCCTTGAATATCTAGATGATGTAGTGGAGGTGGCAGAGGAAGGGGAGGAGGGGGAACATATGGGTGTTGGACTACTCTAACTACCCCTGGTCTATCCTAGGGCATATCTCCACCAATGCCCTGGAAGGGTTTAATTTCAAAGTAATTGACATGATTCCCTAACACAAACCCAACGTATAATTTTTTAATAAAGTAAAATGGTATATCACTATTTTTTTGGGTGGTTTATCAAAAACCATACACCAATGATCACAAAAATTAGCTACAATGTCCTTATTTGTGCACCATTTTATAGAAATTTTTGGTTTATTAACATTAACTGGCAAACCGGTGCAAGGGTTAACAAATAAAGAGGCTATTTGGGCTTTTGTTATTTGGATATCTTTCACATCTTTGTAAGACAATCTACAGGAGTAATATTCCCTTATGGTTTCTCACCACAAAAGAAAGGCATTATGTTGGGTGAAGAGGGTTTCTATATTTTTAATTATTTCCTTCAATGTGTTTGTCATCTAGGATAATCAAGGGATTATCTTATAAACATCACAAATGTCCCTCAATTGCTCCAATTTTTCACCAATTAAGTCTTCAATTGATGAGCGCGGAGGTGGTGGAGCATTTGGCATTTGTGCATTTTCATTCTCAGCCATAATACTTCATTAAAGTTAAAAAATAATTAATCTAATTGAAATTACACAATATAAATGAAATTATTGTAAAAAAACCCTAGTTTTTAATAAAAATCCATAAAAATCCTACTTTTTAACAAAAATTCATAACAAACTCTAGTTTTTAATAAAAATCCATAAAAAACACTAGTTTTTAATAAAAATCCATTAAAAACTCTAGTTTTTAATAAAAATCCATAAAAAACTAGTTAAAATTATACAAAACTAATAGAAAAATCAATTAAAACAAAAAAAAATAAAAAATCTTGCCTTGCAAATTGGATATCAGCTCAAATTAGATGTTTGATAGCCCAAAACTTCGGTCTCACTACACTCCTAGTTGTTTAAAATGTTTGAAATGATTTTAAAAGACAACATATTACCTATTTATACCTGACGTATCTGATTTAGATCGGATATCCGATTTGTAATTCTTGCCTTAGGCATTGCTTTGGAGCAATGTACTAACAACCAAGCCCAAAAAAAGTCAACTTGGGATTTTCACATTTTTTGGACAATGCAAAATGTAACTTTTTTCACATTGCCACTTTTTGGCCCATCATGATCTTGTACATACCCTTCAATAAGATATATCAACATAACCATTAAGATCTACTTCTGTCACCTCATAACCTAATTCAAGAACCTAAACAACTCTTCGTTCCATTGCCTCCATCATGCATTTGTCTATAGATTCAAGGAATGTGATATCATCTTTGTATCTCTCAACAATTGTCCTTGGTATTCTTTCTCTCTCATGCATTCTCTTTCGGAATATTGTAAAGAAAGAAGTTAGGGAATCATTTTGTGGCTTGACATCTCCAAGACTCCTCATATGATCTACAATTTGATGTACAATAGACCTTCCTCTTATCTAGTTTACACTTCCAATTATGGGAAGCTCCTTCAAGAAATAAAAGAGTAAGCACATAACCAAAGTTCCATACTTAAACACATATTTATTTTCCTTTGTCTACTTCAAATTCTCCATTAGTTTTTTCCTAAGAAACTCGTAGAGGTTGTAATATGCACCACTCTCTATCATTTCATGTGCCACATTAATTGCGGTGGTAGAAATAGAGTTGTGTATATTGGTAAAGTAGATTTTGTAACCAATAAGCATTGCAGCATATCTAACAGTAGGATTTCTAATGGAATTGATAGTTAATGCTCTCTTATCATATGTAGCAATAGTTTTCTCCATAACCACTTCATTTTTAATAGACTTCAAAATGGGGATAGGTCCAATGGAGCATAAACCAATGACATCTATTAGTACTTCCTTAGTGATTATATTAGGTACATTGATCCAAACAAATTGATCATGAATTCTACTCAAAGCCATTCTGATCCACTTGATATCATAAAAGAAATTGGGAAACCATTGTCATATGTTCAATTTTTTCTCAACTGGGTTTTTATATTTTGGGTTTAGGGAAAATTCCTTTCCTGTTAACTCATTTTCCCATATATCACTTATCTTAGTGGGAGAATTATCTTCCATTTTTCCATGAATGTAAGCCCTAATATGCTCAGTTGATAAAACCTTGTATGGAATATGCGAGAATGCACCTAACGGGTCATCATCTATGGCTTTTACTGGATACCTTTTGAGTTTTAGTTGTGGTTTCTCTATAAACTCTATAACCCTTAGTGTGGTTATCTCACTATAGATTCAAACTGATTTCAAACAAAGATTTTTGAAAATTAAGGCACGCAAGATTCAAAAAATACCTATTTACTTCATTCGCTGAACTAGGGTTTCAATGCTCTGAAACTCAAATCGCCTTATGCACTTCAAATTCTCTTCTTGCTACTCTAATCCTCTTTGAATTCCTTTGTGAAATTAATTTTCCTTGCTGAATTTTCTTATAACCCTTCAATCTACCTAAATTCTACATTAAATGCTTCAACCCATAAGGTTGGCAACACTTTATTTGTATGCACAATCAACTTTTGAAGCTCCACAAACTTTTGCATCATCACATTTTCTTTCGCAATCTTCACCAATAGATCACATGTTGATCCATATCACATATCTTCGTGTTGTGACATCAACACCTCTTTTATGGTGGGGGATAAAAGATATCCATTAAATATCCCCCTAAGCCATAGATCTTTTCTTAGTTTCTGAAGGAAACATCTGCATTGAAGGATGGTAAATACAAAAGTAAGGTTATGTGAAGGGTACATTGCATTACCAAATTTAATTGGGATAAAGGGGAGGTTATGGAATGTGAAATTGCATAGGGTGTAATTTTCAACTTACAGATACTAATAGAGGAAGGATTAGACAACAGAATATGAGAGTTAAAGAAAAGGTTGTTGAACACCCAGAATATTAAGAAGGGGGGTGAATCAATATTCTCTTAAACCATTCAAACATTAAACATCCAATCACTAATGTATATTCAATTACAGTAAGGAAAGAAAGCATGAAACATTCACACCATCACATAACACATGAACACTAGGATTTTTACATTGAAAACCCAAAATGAGAAAAACCATGGTGAGGGTTAGCTCACAATATATTATAACCAGTGATAGTATATTTATAGAAGTGCTCACTGTAAGTGGACTCACTATCCAAGTGGACTCACCGTCCATAGATAAAAATATAGAAGAGAGATGGTGGCTCACGACCTAATTTGAACTGTTACAATTGCATTTGACATATGCATGAATTGTAGTTCCATTGAAGCACAATAAATAAACTTTAACTTATTTTGATTATGTATACACCTAAAAATGGTCACATCGCATTGTCTGGTAATTAATTAAATATTTTTAATATTTAATTAAATCTTTGAATTCCATCTACGTATAAATAAATTTAAATAATTTATTTATATTTGTTCATTCTTTCATTTTAATCATCTTTTCTTATTCATTTCTTAATTAATTAAATAAACATTACGATTTATTTATATTAATTATCAATAATCTTGGCTTGAATATTTTATTCAAATAAAGATTAAATATTCTTCTTTTCTAATTAAATCTTCTAAATATCATTCACAATTAAATATTTCAAATATTTAATTAATTCCTCTAATTCGATTCTAATATCCATTCATAATTAAATATTTCAAAATATTTAATTAAATTCTTCAAATATCTATTCATAATTAAATATCTTGAAAAATATTTAATTAATTCTTCTAAAGTCACATCACAATTAAATATTACAAAATATTTAATTAAATCTTCCATAGTGCAAAAATCAAAAATCAAATTCAATAAATGAAATTAAATAAATTTATTTATTTAA
Organism: Sequoia sempervirens; assembly: GCA_007258455.2. Taxonomy (NCBI): domain Eukaryota; kingdom Viridiplantae; phylum Streptophyta; class Pinopsida; order Cupressales; family Cupressaceae; genus Sequoia; species Sequoia sempervirens. Next base: position 6,652 of record VDFB02064914.1, on the reverse strand, counting down.
TTAATTTAATCTTCAACACCCAAAAGCAAACGGCCAAAATAGGTAACTTTCTCTATTTCTGTGCACGCTTGTTCCCGTGGGTTGAAGACAGGAATCCATACTTCTCTCCAACCTCCCAACCTCTTCCATTTTCTTCTCAACCTCTCCATCTCTCACCATTCAAACTTACCAGACAACCTCACAGCCGTTGATCTTTGCCAGTCAGGATTGTGCCTGAGAAAAACTATAAATAAGACTGTCAGGTACTTCAAATGATATAGAAGTTTTAAGCAGGAAAATTATAGTCAATTTGCAATAGTATAAGCCTTTTTAGCATTCACAGCATTCATAGCATTCACAGTATTTTCATAGCATAGCAATAGTAGCATAGCATATCATGGCATCCATAATCCGTTACCCCTGTGCATAATCCACAGCCCTTGTCCATATCCGTCAACATTTTCACTCTTACCAACATATAGGATAGAGATTTTCATTTGCATACTCATTCTGCAGACAGCCATTTGGAGAAGCTGAGCTTACACAATCTGAGAGCAGCAGTTTCGAACAAATCTCTGGAGATAGAGAAAGACAGAATGCTTCTGAAGAAATTCTCTTTTATATTCAGTTTTATTTCAAATTTCTTTAGTTTAAAGTTCTGTTAATTGTGTTTTTGTTTTCAATTAGATTAACAAATTAACATTACACACAGATTCAACACTCTACCTCACTCTTCATTCACACAATTTTGATCTTCAACTTAACATTCACAGCTTAAATTTGCACTACTTTGATCAAATTCTCATCACACACAATGCATGTCACATTCATTGCATCAAAACACCAAAAATAATCCAACTTATATATCCACATCAAGTATAACATAAATTAAGTTGGCCTAATTAGATGTAATACCCAAAATGTAACTTATCAGCTTAAAAAATTTCTTCTACACAATGCGCCATAATTAAAAACTCAAAATATCTTAAGATAGGTCGGCATGGACCTATAATAGATCCCACATAAGATAACACTTATTCATCCTTTGCATAACATCAAAAATGTTAGGTCAGCATGGCATAAGACCTAAGACCAAAAACCTTTAATTCTATATCCACATCTAGACATGTGGACCTCAAAACTCAATGCCATTTGGAATCCATGCTCTACTAACATCTGGAAACTTATCTCCAAAACCACAAGGCAAAAAATGTATCTGCAAAGAAGTGTGGATTCTCCCTCACAAACACACTGTACAGAAAATAATTGTAATAAACCAAGACAAACTTCGTTATTCATCTTTTGATCCACTTGTTCAAACATGATGAAATATTATAATTAGATACATCTAACATTCTCCAAAATAATTTTAGAAGCACAAAGTCATAGCTTCATTTATAGAGTGGTGTAGACCCAAAAATTGATTTATAGAGTGGTGTAGACCCAAAAATTGATGCACTGCTACACTGAACTGGCAAATTTGACACTTAGTCAGATCAAAACATCTTGCACAATTGTATTCCTTAACAACTATAGAACCTATTAGAACTTATCAGAATGATCCACAACAATGTTTACATCAATGAAAACATCGCATCAAGTTGTTATGCACCTTCCATGCTCATGTTTCCAAACAACATCATCAATGACAAACTTCAACAATCTCCCCAAACTTCCAACAAAGGCTACATGCCTTTAAGCAATAAGGATCAATACTGGAGAAACTAATGCAATTGGCTATCTTTGAGATCAACAAAAAAACTCCACATCCTATAAACCAAGATGCAACCCTGAGAATGCCTAAAACCCCTACTGTGGTGACCCTTGGCACTGAGTTATGGAATAAGGTAAGAAAGTTTTCCAAAAAGAAAACAGATTGGTAGAAAGAAAAATATGAGTTGAAGTCAACACATACTAGGGAAATTGATAGAAAAAATGCAAAAAATAAGAGTGAAAATAGGGGAGTTGGTCAAAAAGATCTAGTGCAACTTCTAAGATGCAAACCTCCTACTAGGGTTTATACCCTATATCTACAAGATTTTTTTATTTTTTAGTTTAGTCAATTGATTAATGATCTTCCAGTCTCTTTATCTTTACCCACCCTATTTTTAGAAACATACTAGCGATCCACCCTAGATATGTAGGATAAGTTATGTGAATTCTACCTACATAACCTAGTTATCCCTAATGACTCTGCTTGGAACCCACTCATGTTTGTGGGAGATGTTTAGATTATATGGAATGAGCACCAAAGAGGACAACTACAAAGGAGCTATCAAGAAAGGGAGAATCCATTTCCCCTTCTATGTAGGGTAGAAGCTAAAGACCCTCATGAGGTGGTGGAAGAATGGATTAGATTGATAAACCAAATGAGGGAAAGGGAAAAGATTATGGAATGTAGAGAACATGATTACAAAATATTTCAAGATCTTGCAGCAAGGATATGAAAAGAAGCACTTTATTTCTCTCAAGATAGATGGATAAAATTGACACTATAGCTACAAAGGAAAGAACTCAACTCAATATTTAACTACCTAGTAACATTAAAAAGATCCCATAAATACATCTCAACCTTCCTTGAAAATAACATCACCTAGCTTCCCTTGACATTCTATCCTCCTCTTCTCTTGTTTCTAATCCCACATTGGAAAAGAACAAGACAAGAGATAGATGCATTAGAGGAAACCAGATGGGAGAAGATATCAGAAAAAAGTGGATTCTACCTGAAGCAAGGTGAAGGGATTACCAACATGGTGAACTATAGGGAAGTTGCATTATAATACAACCTAGGGCCCTAAGTTGCTTGAGGACAAGAAAGAAGTTAAGTTGGGGGATAATGAGCCTTAAGAATGTCCAATTTCCTTGTTGTAGTTGCATGTTTTTATCTTATTTCTACTAAACTCCAAAATAAATTACCAAACTTTTCTATATAATTTAAGCATTTCAAAGCATTTGAAAGTAATATGTATGTTATATTAATGAATGTATGTGTGAACTTTGAATGTTTGTGATTTTAGTAGAATTTCATTTTAATCATAGTTTCTAACAATGAAAATTCCTTTAATAAATTAGAACTAACCCCTATAATGAAGGATATTCCAACCCACAACAAAAGGATGATAGTTTAATGCAGCTAGAGGAGTTAATTTGCTTCAACACAAGCACATTTCCAGGATGAGATGAGGGTGATGATTTGAGGATGGGATCATGGATGGCCAAGTGTCTCTCCATATTTTTAATAAAGTATGGAGGAGAAAGGGGTATGTTTTGGATTAAGGAATAACCATTATAATAAGGGTTTCTCTATTAGGGCATGTTTCCAATTTATAACGGTTATCTTAAATAGTCTTGAGTCCTTCTTGAGTCCTTATTTGACTTCTACACTCCTATTCTTACTAATTATTTTTTTTAAAGGACCTAGTCCTCTTCTTATTTTCATGGGAGAGTTGATATCTACTTTTATTTTGTTTATATTTTATGATTAAATGGACTCTCGCAAACCCTATATAGCAGGGTACCCTATCGAGAAGGCCAACAACTAGGTCTTTGTATGTATTATATTGAATTGAAAATTTTGTTACATTCTTCTCATAACTCTATGTATGATTGGAATATAATAGAGAATATATTTCAGCATGTTTCCTTGAGTTAAGTAATTGAAGAAGATCTTGTGGATGCAACAACTCAAACAAGGGCCACTTGAGATACTACAAAGCCACATTAGTTTAGATAATTCAGTAGATTATGCATTGTGATTTTTAGTTTCTAGTTTCTAGCTTACATTATATTGAATATTATATTTTGTTCAAACTTTTGAATAATTAGTTGAATTAGGACATGCCACAACATAATAGTTATTAGTTATATTCAGAAGCAATAAGTACCCATAACACTTAACAATTATTGGTATTTTCTTACCCTATCCTTTAGGTAGAAGTTATTTTCAATTAAAATATTTTCATGAGTTTATCCTTGTTCAATCACCTATACTCAGTTGATATAAGATGTCTAGGATTCTTGAATGCATATATGGTGCCAACATCATCTAAAGTCTATGACTCCTTGGTTGATAATTTGATGAAGCCCTCTCTTGAACGATGATCTACTTAATCTAGGGATATGTAGGTCTTTTGAGCTGTATGTATGATCATCTACATCAATTAATTAGACATTAGGGGAAGCTCTACATTACCCTTGTTGGATCTAATGTTTTCAAAACCATATGGAAGCCTTCAGAGAAAGTTAAAGGTTTGATAAAAATAGTGATATGATTGATAGAGGTAAAAAAAATATGTCTCTCTAGTTCAGTTTAGTAGATCCTGTACTATAAAGAGAGGAACCTTGCCTTATTGCAAGGATGCTTTGCTAAAGCATGTTGCAAGAAAGGTGTTAATTATTTTGAGGATATTATTTGTAGTCCTCACTTAAAATATTAAGCTTCCTCGGTGTAGAATTTGATCTGCCTCCATCCTAATGGAGAACATATTTTATCCTCAGGGAGACATGTAAGATGCTTCAGTTTTCCATAACTTACGATTCTCGTTGTGATATTTTGGACACATTCAAGTGGAGTGGTGGTTCTAAATTGAAAAACATGAGACAAAAGCTTGTTTATAAAGCCTTGGTTGATACCCAAGACATAAATATGCACCTAAACAATTGTTGAAACATTGAAATTAGAGATAAAAATGGATCAATATATTTAAATGGATGTGGAACACAGTCTTAGAACCTAAAAAAGGCATGTTTTAAATGCTTGTTTATATTAAAAATCTCCCTTACTCATTCTCTGTCACTAGCATAGAAATGTGTGGACTATGTAGAAAATAGAAAACTAGTACTCACATTTTCTTTGATTACATTTTTGTAAAGGAAATATGAAATTTGTTTTGTGCGAACCTAGAAGGTTGAGGGGATTCAGGTAAAATTAAGTGATAGGAAATTTTTTTTGGAATAGTAGAGGGATTAGATAAATCTTTTAAATTATTTTGGATTTTACTATCTATTGAAATATTATGGTTTTTGTGGAAAGCAAGAAATGATGAAAGCATTTGGGGAAAAAAAAGAGCACTTACTGAGTGTGCTAAAAGACTCATATATCACAATATTTATGCGCAAATTACAGTGACATTGGAGATATCCAAAGAGAAATTCATAAGGCTACTGAAAAAATGGGAAGGTAGAGGTTATCAAATAGTAGATAAAATATGTGAGGCATGGACCTTTCAACAAGGAATACAACATTCCATTTCAGAGGAATTATCTTGAATTTCAAAGAAAATACAACAAAAATATAAGGTAGAGACTTTGAAAAAATATCTAGGATTGTAGGGATGTCCAAGATTCTTTGTGAACTAGGGAGAAGATCTAATGGTGGAGGTAGTGAGATCAAATAGAGAAATGTTAGGTATAGAGCCACCAATTGGGAAGAATGACTGGGAAAGCTACAATGAAAGTATAAAATTTTGAAAAGTATGAATTCATGAAAATTTCGTAAACTATGCAATGAATGTTCTACTCTACCTTATTTAGACCTAAAACTTGTTTATATTAAAAATTCCTTGCATGCAAAGTTAAAACATAGACAATAGACTCAGATATAAGATGAAAACTATGATGTAATGATTTTTTCCGATATTAGTAATATATTAACAATTCAAAAAAAATACCATTAAAAAGAGCATCTTCAAAATAATGTAAATAAAATGAAATAATTTTAAGTAAAGTAAAATATTATTTGTATATATAATTATTTTTTAGATAAGTATATTATGAAGAGAATATATAAATATATTATTATATATTATAATCATATAAATATATTTTATTTAATTAAGAGCTATTTTATTTTACTATAAGATAAATTTCTATATTCGATTTTAATATACAAACAATCTTTAATGTCATCCATCTTTTTTAATATAGTTTATCCATCTCTTATATTATCAATTATAATACACAACATTATAATATGATATATTATAATGTTGTGTATTATAAATTTATTTTGACTAATATATATGTATACATATAAATGATAGTACTTTTATACATATTATAAATGTAAATAATATTAGTTTGAGTGATATTATTTACAAATATATAATGTATATAAAATACGGTTTTGTGAGTATAATAGAAATTATCTTACATATCTATATTCATATATTTTTGAAATCTCTTAAGATAGAAGTTAATATCATATGTGAGAGAAAAAAATGGTTTAATGATATAAATAAATCATATAAATATTTCTACAAAGTCTTATATAAAATAATAATTCATATAGAACCTTAGTATTAATAAATCTATTTATAAAGAAAAAAAAATATCATATGTAAATATACATATTTTAATTTATTTTTCTATTAAAATAATGTTGTTTACATGTAATTGGAGATGTTACTTGTATACTTATCTTAGATCTAAATCTATGTTAAATACATAGAGATATTATTCTTGATGTGCTTATTTTTTAATCAACTTATCATATACAAGTAGAACATATTCTTTGGAAGGATATATCTCAACATATTTTACATAGATTTATCTAAGATATGTATGCTAGTGGAAAATATATTGGTTTATGTTTGACATATTTGAAATAATCACTATAATGTCTGTTTGGCTTTGCATCCAATCTCTTTTCTACTTGATTTATTTTCTGAAATAG
>VDFB02064913.1:0-26741 GCA_007258455.2 Sequoia sempervirens | reverse complement strand
GTTGTTATTGGAACATGGCTTAGAAGGTACCCACATAAGAGTGTTAATGTTTGGTTCTTTTAGGACTTTGACATGCATCAGAAGATTCTTCATTACTCAAACCTTGTTGTGGCATCCAATTTTCATTTGTTCAATTATGGGGGTAGATCTTTGAATAAGACCTTATGGAAGGTGTGTGAGTCTAATCATGAGGCAATACTTGACACAATAAAGAGTAGAGCAGACCCAGATGGTTCGTTGGACTAATTTGTAAGTATGCACATTGGTTCTTATTAATTTTTAAGTATGCACATCAAGATTAGTTGATAGTTAGACCTTTCATTTCTATATTTCAAGTTTACATATGTTTTGATTTCAAGTTTGTACATACATTTTGGTTCAAAGTTTACATATGAATATTGGGAAAATTATATGTTTTGGTTCAATGGATGGAATATATAAGGTAGTGAGCATTGACAAGCTCACTACATTGTCAATGTGGTAGCATGTACAAGGTAGTGAGTTGTTTGAAAAAATGCCTCAAAGAAATGTATCACCAGGAGACCCCATTTCTTTGAGGCATTTTTTCAAATAGCTCACTACCTTGTTTATGCTACAGTATTGACAAGCTAGTGAGCTCACTACCTTGTCAATGCAGATGCATTGACAAGATAGTGAGCATTGTAAGAAAAAATTCCTCAAAGAAATGGGTTCTCATGGTGATGTAAATCACCATGAGACCCCATTTCTTAGAGGAATTTTTTCAAATAGCTCACTACCTCCTATTCAATATTTCAAACAATATTCCTTCTAACTCCACTTACAGATAGGAAACTTTGCTATTAATTCATTGGTTGTGAGTTCATTATTTGACTCAGTAGAAGTTGGTCCACTTGATTAAGTAGTCAACTTTCAATAATTGATTTTTTATTCATCACTTTATTCTATCATTCATCTTATTAATTTTGACATACCTTTGTGAGAATTAATATTTTTACTCAATGATTAACCACTAGCAATACATCCTTTAAAAAATCATTTTAATTGATCTCTTAAAAAATGTATGTTTGTTCCCTTTCCTCTTACATTTTATACCATTTTAATTAACGTCCTAAATTTACTAATGTGTAAATGCATTGTTTTACATTAAAAACCTAAACTCTAATTTTGACTATATTTTTCTCATATTGTCCTTTAATTATTAGTTTTCCTACAAGGTAGCAATGACAAGGTGGTGAGCTGTAAAAATACCTCAAAGAAATGTATCACCAGGAGACCCCATTTCTTTGAGGCATTTTTTCAAATAGCTCACTACCTTGTTTATGCTACAGTATTGACAAGCTAGTGAGCTCACTACCTTGTCAATGCAGATGCATTGACAAGATAGTGAGCATTGTAAGAAAAAATTCCTCAAAGAAATGGGTTCTCATGGTGATGTAAATCACCATGAGACCCCATTTCTTAGAGGAATTTTTTCAAATAGCTCACTACCTCCTATTCAATATTTCAAACAATATTCCTTCTAACTCCACTTACAGATAGGAAACTTTGCTATTAATTCATTGGTTGTGAGTTCATTATTTGACTCAGTAGAAGTTGGTCCACTTGATTAAGTAGTCAACTTTCAATAATTGATTTTTTATTCATCACTTTATTCTATCATTCATCTTATTAATTTTGACATACCTTTGTGAGAATTAATATTTTTACTCAATGATTAACCACTAGCAATACATCACCATGATACCCCATTTCTTTGAGGCATTTTTTATTACAATGCTCACTACCTTGTCAATGCATCCACATTGACCACAAGGACATATCTCATTGAGGCATTTTGTCAAATAGTTCATGTTCCTTGTCTATGCATCCACATTTTGCATGTGTCTACTAAGGCAATTGCAACCATAAAACTCATGAAAATCCCCCCTTTTATGTTTTGATAGATGTCATAACCCATTCGAAGGTCCCCTTGATGCTATGGCTAAAAGCCTAAAACATTTGCTTTCAACCAAACTATGGATGCATGGAAAAAATCTATCAAAGCATAATAGTAAGAAAAAGCATAGACAAGGTATTGAGTTGTTTGAAAAAATGCCTCAAAGAAATGTGGTCTCATGGTGATGTCCATCACCATGAGACCACATTTCTTTGAGGCATTTTTTTAAACAACTCATTGCCTTTTCTATACTACCACATTTTCCATACATTTCCATTTTGTGCATATCTTGCAATCATTCCAATTTTTATGGGTAGATTAACAAATGAACAAATGAAGTCAAATATTCTTGAACTAAAGAATTCCATGGAGAAAATACAACTGGAAATAGATGATAAGGAAGAAACAATATGAAATATAAGTGAAAAAAGGAGAATTGATGCAGTGGACACCTAAAAGTCTTATCTATAAAGGTAGAGAAGTTCTATAAAGAAATTATTAAAAGAGACATTTGAATTTTGTAATCAGAAAGACACTTCCAAAGATGATAACAATAGTTGTAGATGCAAAGGCAATAGTTGGAAGTGTTGAAATTGAAGCAAAACAATTGAAGACTAAAATTAACTTAGAAAAGGAATTAAAAGACAAGAAGAAGATTTTATCAACAATGAAAAGGAGGTTAGTCTTCTCTAAAAATACTTGAAAAAGAAGTAGACAAAATCGAATGAGATACATAATGTATTCAATGAAGAGATTCTCCGTACTCTTGAGAAGTTGAGGAAGATGCATGTAGATTCTTCTCTGTTCGTCATACGATCGAAACAACTATTCCAAAACATCTATATGGATGGTTTTATGCTATGAAAGGTCCTCTTTCACACCAAAACACGTTGAAACAATCTGAGCCACATTCTACCAGTGAAGTCTCTTAAGAGACCAAAGTGCAAAAGGGTAGCAAACTTCAACGAGCAATTACTTAGAAATCGTGGCACTTGGAAACATTTTTTCTAAGGTTACGGGATCACGTAGGGTCCCTCACAATAATCTCTCTATATTTTTGATAGCTCCAATTTGTTTTCCTGGGGTAAAAAAAAATTAGTTGATGGAAAATGGGTTAGTTGCATGTAGTGTAAAGTTGGAAAGTGGTGTAACTTTCGTTTTGTTCATCATACGACCGAACTGATTGTTCCAACACATCTGTATGGATGGTTTCATACTAGGAAAGGTCCTCTTTCACACCTAAACATGCCGAAACAGTCTGAGCCACATTCTACCAGTGAAGTCTCTTAAGAGACAAAAGTGCAAAAGGGTAGAAAACTTCGACAAGCAATTACTCAGAAACTGTGGCACTTGGAAACATTTTTTCTGAGGCTACAAGATCATGTAGGGACCCCCTACAATAACCTCTCTCAGTTTTTGATCGCTCCAACTTGTTTTCCCATGGTGAATAGATTTTAGTTGATGGAAAACAGGTTAGTTGCATGTAATGTAAAGTTGGAAAGTGGTGTAAATTTTGTTATGTTTTTCATACGACCAAACTAACTATTCCAACACATCTGTATGGTGGTTTTATGTTAGGAAAGGTCCTCTTTCACACCCAAACATGTTGAAACGGTCCAAGCCACATTCTACTGGCGAACTCTCTTAAGAGACCAAAGTGCAAATGGGTAACAAACTTCGACTAGCAATTACTCAAAAACTGTGGCACTTGTAAAAACTTTATCTGAGTCTATGAGATCATGTAGGGCACCTCTACAATAAATTCTCTTGGTTTTTGATAGCTCCAAGTCGTTTGCCCATGGTGAACATATTTTAGTTGATGGAAAACAAGTTAGTTGCATGTAGACTTGTAGTGTAAAGTTGGAAAGTGGTTTAACTTCAGTTCTATTCATCGTGTGAATGAACCAACTATTCCAAAATGTTTGTATGGGTGGGTTTATGCTAGGAAAGGTCTTCTTTCACACCCAAACACACTAAAACAGTCTGAACCACATTCTACCAACGAAGTCTCTTAAGAGACCAAAGTGCAAAAGGGAAACAAACTTCAACGAGTGATTACTCAAAAATCGTGGCACTTGAAAATTATTTTTCTAAGGCTATGGGATCATGTAGAGCCCCTCTACAATAACCTCTCTTGGTTTTTGATAGCTCCAATTCATTTTCTCATGGTGAATAGATTGCAGTTGATGGAAAACGAATCAGTTGCATGTAGTGTAAAGTTGGAAAGTGGTGTAACTTTCATTTTCTTTGTCATACGACCAAACCGACTATTCTAAAACATTCATATGGGTGGGTTTATGCTAGGAAAGGTCCTTTTTCACACCCAAACATGCTAAAATAGTTTGAGACACATTTTACCAACAAAGTCTCTTAAGAGACCAAAGTGCAAAAAGGAAGCAAACTTTGATGAGCGATTACTCAGAAACCCTGACACTTGGAAACACTCCATCTAGGGCTATGGGATCACATAGGGCCCCTCTATAATAACCGCTTTCATTTTTTGATAACTCCAAGTCATTTTCCTGTGGTGAACATATTTTAGTTGATGGAAAATGGGTCAATTGCATGTAGTGTAAAGTTGGAAAGTGGTGTAACTTTCGTTATATTCGTCATACAACTGAACTAACTATTCCAACACATTTGTATGAATTGGTTTATGCTAGGAAAGGTCTTCTTTTTCACCCAAACATGTCGAAACGGTCTGAGCCACATTCTACCATCGAAGTCCCTTAAGAGACCAAAGTGCAAAAGGGAAAAAATCTTCGATGAGTGATTACTCAGAAACCATGGGACTTGGAAACATTCCATCTAAGGCTATAGGATCATGTAGGGAATATCTACAATAAACTCTCTCAGTTTTTGATAGATCCAATTCTTTTTCCCATGGTGAACATATTTCAGTTGATGGAAAATGGGTCAGTTGCATGTAGTGTAGAGTTGGAAAGTGGTGTAACTTTCATTTTGTTCATCATACAACTGAATTGACTATTCCAACACATATGTATGGGTGGGTTTATGCTAGGCAATGTCCTCTTTCACACCCAAACATGTTAAAATAGTCTGAGCCACATTGTATTGGCCAAGTCTCTTAAGAGACCAAAGTGCAAAAGGGCAGAAAACTTCGACGAGTGATTACTTAGAAATCGTGGCACTTGGAAACACTCCGTCTAAGGCTACATAATCACATAGGGCCCCTCTACAACAACCTCTCTCACTTTTTGATAGCTCCAAGTCATTTGCCCATGGTGAACAAATTTTAGTTGATGGAAAACGGGTCAGTTGCATGTAGTGTAAAGTTGCAAGGTAGGGGGTGATCCCACAATAGTGGTTTACAATTTTTGGCCAAACTAGACACTGGAATAATTTTTTTAACTAAGTCTTCACTTTCAGGCACCTATAGCGGCTAAACCGTGAGGAATTTGAAGATGATGCAAACTAAGTTTTGTGACATTTTGTCTATAGATTCTAAATATATTTTTATCAAAATTTTGGAATCAGATTACACTTCTTTTTCTATCTCCCTCGAAAACTAATTTTTTTTCAGAAAATAACATTTTTAAAAAGTGACGCTCACTGTATAATGCATAACTTTTTTTCATGAAGGATATAATTCTAATTATTTTGAATTTAGATTTGTAACTCCGATATCTAGTGCTTCCACTTGGTTAGATAGTTTTTTATTGAATATTTTTTATTTAATCAAGTTTCAAAGTCAAACCAATTACAATTCAGACATAGCGACCGTATAACGCGTAACTTTTTTTGTATGTATCAAATTCAATTTTTTTTGTTGGATCAAGGACTTCAATATCTAGTGCACTCATATTTTTCAAAAAAAAAAATTGATAATCTACTATTTTCCACGTGTAGAACAAAGAGCTTGATTTTTGGTGAAAAAACTATGTTTAATAAAACTAAAAAACAAATACATAATAAAACCAAAACATATTAAAATTATATTTTTTGGATAGCTCATTTTGAGGAATACCTTCTTCCAATTGGGTTTGTGAATTATTTTCCATTTTCATCTTCAAACCGAGCTCCGAAGTGCAAAAATTTAGGTTTTTTAATGAAGAAGGTAAAAAATCAGGGAAATGGGGGCTTCGCTCGAACCAGGGGGGTTCAACCAAACCGCCTCCCATAAAGTATTTTTCATTTGAATTTTTTTTGTGCATGCATTTAATGGGTTCAATCGAACCCTAGTTCAAGTGAACCCTTTTTTGGTTCGTTCAAACCATCTAGTTCGTACGACCATAATGTAAAAATTTTCCATGGGGTCATTTTTTACAAGTTTTCCTTCCTCATTCCAATTATAAACCACTTTTATGGGTTTACCCTAGGCTAATTTTTATTTTGTTCTTCATGGGGCCAAACAATTAGTGACAACATGCCTAGGTGGGCACATCTATGCTAGGCATGGTCACCGCGCTTCGTTATAAAAGGTTCGTAGTCTTTCCTATTTGAAGGGTTACAACTTTTTACCTATGAAAAGTCACAAAAAAATTCATATAATCACTATTCATGAGAACCTAAATTGATTTATTTGCAAATTTTTATATATGCTTGGGGAAAAGGCAATTCTTGAACTTTCAGTTGGTTTTGTTTATGTCATGCACGTCTCTTGAAGCTATTTATTGACTATTGTAAGCATGCAATTTTAACTTTTAAAGTTACATTCTTCTAATAATTGGGTTTGAATTCATGTTTAGAAATAGGATGAATATCTATGAAGTTTGTTATTGGGAAGGTTGATTCATGGTCTCTTAATCTCAAATAATCCAATGCCCTTATGATCTTTAATAAGACTTGTGTGCCTTGAGTTTTTGTTTGTGAGACTTAGTTGTTACTTTCCATTTTCTTTTTTCAATAGTTTTATGATGCTTTCTTTATCTATGTAATACATGAAGCATGAAGCATACAAGTGAATGGTAGCATGAAGCATACACGTGGAATGGTAGATGTCTTCCTCAATGATATAAGGCATGAAGCATACACATGAAGCATGAAGCATGGTAGCATAAAGCATGAAGAATGAAACATGAAGCATTAAACATTACTATATTCATATGATTGATTTAATGTTCAATAATCTTACAGGAGAATAACATTCAAACTTTATTAAATATTTACAATTATAGAAAAGAAGAGTGCATGGAAAACACTTGGATTTTAAATATTTGAAGTAAACCATCTACAAATATCTATTGAAGCGTGGATTTATAATACAAATATGGACACCATTAATAAAAAAGATTTGTATTAACCAAATAGCCATGTAGGCATACATCAATATATGTTGATATAAGTATAAAATAATACAAAATAGCCATATAGGCTTACAAGAATTCCATATAGGCATACAATTTCAAGTATATGCAATACAAAATATGTCCAAAAATGTCGTATAGGCATACAACAAAGGACCCCAATCAAAATTCATTTCCCTCCTGGTGAATGAAACAAATGGGTGACCTTTATTGGTTGGGTGGATGGCGATGTGTATGACACTTTTTTACTCTAAACTCGAGGGCTACTCCTCCTAGGGTTTAGTTCATCATCAAGCTTTATCTATTATAATAACAAGTAAAGACATTGATATATATAAATTACATTATAAAAAAATGATATATTTAAAAAAATAATCACTTACTGCCACTAGATGATCTCTCTCCTCGAGCGAAAGATTCACATGCTCATGTTATGGTGTGCCCAAGTCCTATAGAAACCATCCAAATAGAAATTAAACTATGAATCAATAATCATTTGATTTTTCACTAACTAACAACTATAACAACGAATGTAATTTGAAATTTACTAATTTTTCTCATACCCCCATGAGATCAATCGAGTTGTCTATTGTAGAAGATACAGCTTGCTCCATTACCCTATCAACATCTAGAGGCATTCCTGCTTCCATCATCTGAAAATAAAATAACAAATTATTCAATCACAAAAAGTAGAATAGTGATGAAGGTCATGGCTTATAATGTATGAGATAATCAACAAATTTTTGAGTACTTATTGAACTATATATTTCTTACTATTATGCTTACTAGTTTCCCTATCCATAGCTTGTTCAAAAGAACTTGTTTTAGGATTTTATCCATAGCAGCAAGGCAGTGAATTGTTTGATAAAATGCTTTGGTAGAAATGTATGAAAAATGTGGTAGCATAGAGAAGGTAGTGAACTATTCAAAAAAATGCCTCAAAGAAATGTAGTCTCATGGTGATGGAATGCCATGAAAAATTTGTTTGTCATGGAATTCCATCACCATGAGACCACATTTCTTTGAGGCATTTTTTTCAAACAATTCATTTCCTTCTCTATGCTATTATGTTGGGATGGGGTGGATGGTATAGTGTGGTCTTGGTTATGAGATGGAGGGGGATCACGACATGAAGAGGGAGGGGTGTTTTGATCATGAGGAGAAGAGGATCATTAGATGGGGTGGAAGGTGTACTTTGAGACCACATTTAGAGAGCGGTCATACAATGGAGTGGAAGAGGTACTTTTATTTGGACACAAAGTCTATCCTCATCATCATCGATATGGTTGGGGTTGGTTGGAATGGATGAAGTTGGATTAAAATAGATTAGGTTGGATGGAGGATAGATTAGATGGTTTGAAACGGTGGAGGATTGATTAGAAGAAAGATTGGTATTGATTTTGGACAAGGATGAAAATTAGGATGATGTATTAGAAATGAACTTGTGGATTGGAAGAATAGGATCTAAGGATGAAGATGGAGGATGGGATTAGATTTTGGGATCAAATCCAAGCCCTTAAAATGATTTAATTTGATTAAAGAGGATTGTCTATTCTTAAGGAAGCAAGTTGTTTGAAAAAATTCCTCAAAGAATTGTGGTCTCATGGTGATGGAATGGCATTCCATCACCATGAGACCACATTGAGGTACTTTTTCAAACAACTCGCTGCCTTTTCTATGCTATTGCTTACTATTATGCTTTGATCATTTTTTTCCAAGCATCTATCATTTGTTGGAAAGCACTTGTTTTATGCTTTTAGCCATAACAACAAGGAACTGCACCATTTGATAAAATGTTATGGTAGACATGTATGGAAAATGTGGTAGCATAGGAAAGGTGGTGAGTTGTTTGAAAAAAATTCCTCAAAGAAATGTGATCTCATAGTGATGGACATCACCATGAGACCACATTTATTTGAGGAATTTTTTCAAATAACTCATTTCCTTGTCTATGCTATTGCTTACTATTATGCTTTGATAGATTTTTTTCTAAGCATCCATAACATAGACAAGGCAATGAACTACTTGAAAAAATGCCTCAATAAAATGTGGTTTCATGGAATTCCATGACAAGCAAATGCAATTGGCAGCTACTCCTAGTTATTAGTTATGCTATGCGAAGTAATTGCATCACTGCTTATTTTGACTTTCTAAAAAACTATATTGTAATTGAAATTTTTTCATCTATCAACATCTAGTTATTAGTTATGCAATGTGAAGTAATACTTTGAGTTTGAAATATTTGCAATGCAATGTAATCATCGATATGAATATGAACTACACAAATCTATTAAGTACAATTCATTAGTTAAACTCTTTATTCTATTACCTGAGTGAAGGTTTGAACTCCACTACCACTAGGAGGTGTTGCCATGAAATCTCCAATATTAACCTATTCAACATCCAAAATAAGATATTAGAATACTATTCATACAACAATGTTATTCACGTGTGATATTTATAATTTTTTACTAGTTACATACCTCAATAGTAGATTCAATGAAGTAAAAAGCAAGTGGAGGGCCGGTGAAAACAATATGAACACTATGACCTTGGAATTTTATTACAATCATTAAACTAAATTAGTTAATCTTGGATTTCAAAAATGAAATTTAATCAATTAAATTCAATAAACATGCCAAAATTTACTTGAGGTTTGAGGTTGAAAGCCTCATTCAAAATGCCATCTGTCATCACCAAATGGTCAGCTACAGAAGTAGCCTACACACCAGCCTCCTGACTATTTGTGGGATCATATGTATAGGTGGACCCATAAGCTTGACAAATATGGGGTGGAACCCTACCCCTCAAAGTCTCCCCTAGCTCACAAGTTGAACTACAGGACTCATACGTTGGATGACACTCTAGGTCAGAGAACTAATAGATTGTAGAGTATCCACCTCAACACTCTCCTTCATGACATAAGGATAACAATATTCTCATAAGTTGATCTAGCGAGTGCTCATCTTGTTGGCCACTAAGGATCAAAACGTGCACCTGGTCTATCATGTGCTAACCCACCACCTCTCCCCTAAAAGTATCACATATCAAAATAGTTAGGGATTTTGTTGAGAAAAAAATCGCAATAGAGTTTCCTCAAGAGATATTTGGGGGACCTCATTATTATTGCATGAAGGATGGTCAAAAAATATCCACCACCTCTTCCAAAAATTGTCCTTTATCCCTTGGTGGTTGCACCAATGGATAGGAAACCTCTTGCTTGTAAGGTCAAGAGTTTGATTTGTGCATGGGTTAGTGAATAGTGAAAACAAGTCATATTTTGTAATATTTTCATTTTTTACTTGTTTTTAGGATAGTTTATCTGCATAAAAATATATGTACTCCCACCTCTTATCCACCCAACCACTTAATTGATTGCTAATTGCATCTACATGTGTTAACATAACTTGAAGGGAATTTGCAAGAGTGGTTCTTTCCAAAGTTGAATTTACAGGATCGTTCAACCTCGCAATTAACTCCTCAATTTGTTTTTTGTTGTTTTTAATTTCCCCCATTAAATTTTGTTGAGTTCCAGGAGGATGTCAAGGAATTGTTGGAGGAGTTTGTTGTTGTGGCTATTCATTAGGATTTTGTTAGTGTTGTTTTTCATGAGGAGGAGAAGGACTTTGAGGAGGAGAATCAAGTGGATTTTCAACTCTTAAAAATGAAAGAAATTAACATCAAAAACATATTAAATCTACCTATTTAACAAAAAAATCACAAAAAAAAAAAAAATTACTCCTTGGAGCTCCCCGTCAACGTGGCAGCATTCTAGCGAAGAAATAACAACGATTCAGTGAAGAAATTGATGAATTTTGGGTCTCCATAATGCAAGTGTTCCTTGGAAGGGTTTGCGGGCCGTGGATGAAGGAAATATGATAGTTTAAAAATGATTTTGTTTTGCTTTTTCTTCTTATAACAACTCATAATGTGCAAGTGTGTTATAGGCTTAGGCTTGGTCACACCAAGCCATAATGTGAGTGTGTTATAATGCGCTTGCGTTATGGCTTTTCAATTTTTTTTAAAAAAGTTGGCCACTTTTTGGCCCCCAACTTTTTGCACTTGCCCTATTGTTTAAAATTTGGAGTTAATCACTTTTAGTTGGGGAAGTCAAATATTGGGGATCTCATATTTCCTATAAATATCCAAATGTTACTATTAGTGTAACTAGAGTCATTATCAAACTAGTTAGCTAATAATCTTTCTAGGATTGACCTATCACACTTAGGCTTAATTTTACTTAGGTTTATTTATGCTTTTGTCTCACTTCATGTGGTTGAGACATGTGTCATCATCATTTAAGACACCTATTGCATGCATATTTAACATTGGCTCACACACTTGTCAAGTGAGCTCACAAGTGTTCCATCTTTGGAGGGTTAGTCAATTGTTCAGTCCTACCTTCTTACATCCTCATCCTTGCCTATTTATTCAAGTTTTATCATTGTATTTACACACTCTTCATATATTGATAGACATACCATTGTGCTCATATTTTTTTAACTTATGTAAGGTTGTCAATTCACACTTTCAAAATCTTGGCATTCTCCAACATGGTATCAAAGTCATGAGATCATGTTCCTTCCCAAATCAAGGTGAATCATGTATATAGCCCTATTATTAGAGCCAAATGGAGCCAAATGGACATCACCATTATGTCTGGAAGGCCCAAGAAATGAAGAAATGCCTTTCATTTCATTAATTTTGGTAATTTTTGATTCTTTAGTTTGTTGGTCACATGTACTTGTCATACAAAAAAGTTGTAAAAAATGATTTTTTTAGTAGAGGGACAAAATTTCCCACTTCCCATACGCTATTTTGATTAAAATTTTTGGCTTTGAGCAGTAGTTTTTTATCCCATTTGGCCTATTTGGAGGTTTTTTGGTACAAATTTTTTAGGTTTTGGTGGCAAATATTTTTCCTATTGGCAAGTCTCTTTGGTTTTTAACAACAGTAAAGAGTTTTTGTTTGGATCTAAACCATTTTTTTGTTGTGCACCAGTGTGGTGCTACCACAATAATGGGTTACACTTTTTGGGACATCCTAATTTTTGCCTGAAATCACATATTTTAAGAAAATACGATGATTTAAGACTTTAAAGGTTCTATTTAAATGATTTTAATTAAAAAGGGATTGATCAAACCCCCTTAGATCAAACCCCCTTGGATAGAACCTTGTTAAATTTAAACCATACCTATAATCGAATCTCCTTTACACCTATCAAAATGTTGATAAAAAACCACTTTTGATTTACCTTTTGGGTGATCAAATGAATTCATTTAAAATTTATGTTTTGTAAGCATGTAGCCCTTATTATAAGCTTCCCAAAAAGTATAATTTTAAATATGTTTAATTTGATTATTATATTTATTTTTTTATTTCTTGTGAATGTAGGATTTTCAATTAACATCAAGTTTTTGTTTCACATATACGAAAAAATAGAAAAATAGAGAAAAAAAATTCTAAAAAATACATGTGCACTAGGTATTGATGTCCTTATTCCAAAAAAAAAGAATAAGTTAATTCAAATGAATACAAAAAAATTTGTGCGGGTCGAAGTACACCTCTGTCCAAATTATAATTACTCCAACTTCGAAAATTAATTAAAAAAAATATGTAACAAAAAATTATGAAAAAAAACCCTTGCACTAGATATTGGTGTGAAAAGTGTGTACTTCAAAAATTAGAATTGTATCCTGTCTATTAAAAAATTTATGTGGTCTGAAGTAAACATCACTTTTTTAAAATGTTGATTAGTAGAAAAAAATAAGTTACTAAAAATTACATAAAATGATTCACAATTTTTGTTTTTTTTTTTAATTTTAAATATAATTAGAATCTATGCAAAAGATCTAACAAATAACTAGTTTGATTCATCTTCAAATTCTTAATGGTATAACTGCTATAGATGTAAAAAAGTGAATATCTAGTGAAAAATCTTGATTTTAATGTCAAGTTTGGCCAAAATCTGTAACCCATTATAGAGGGAGTTTTAGTGAGATAAGATTTTTTTTTATTGTAACGGCACCTAAGGGTTGAATGATCACCTCTATACTTTTCCCTCCACCACCATTCACTCTTCTTGCACCCTTCAACCTATCCACCTACATCACTAGTTTCTCCATTCATTTGCAAAGGAGGCGATATAAGGTTTTCATAATATTTATTTTTTTGCGTTCACTCACATCATGACCTACACCTTGGATTATGGATTTTTATCAACGACCACATCTTAAAAAAAGTGGAACATATAACTCTCTAGTTTACACAACCTGTAAAGTAGGTGACTAGGTTTGTTCTTATCCTCCACCCTCACTAGTCATGACCTCCTCATATAGAGAGGTGTGTTCAAGATAAAAGTTCTTACTAAGCCAGTGAACACAAATAAGTTTGGTGGTTGTAGAGAATCCATAGCTCTCTCATCTTCAAGAGATTGATTGTTCTGGTTTCTTGACCATTTCATTACAATGCCAATTTCAAGTGGGAGAATGTTGGGGTTAGGTTTCATTCACCTTGCAAATCTTAGACAAGTTAAATAGTTTAATTTAATTTTGTTGATAAATAATTATTATGCTCCTTAGGAAAATGGAGAGGGTAGACTTGGATGCCCTTATAAAAGATAGGCAAATCATTCATCGGTTATTTATTCTCCCACATATAATTATAGTGGCATTTAAATAAGGTGTTAATTTGGGAAGATATTAAAAGTTGGGTAAAGAATGAGATGCATAAGAAGGTGTAAGATAATCTTCTATTGTTGGAGCTTATTTGGTTAATCTTCACATGGAGTGTCTAGGTTTGGGATCTTAGTAAATTTGGTCATGTTATCCCAAAATCTACGACACCTATGATGTAGAAGGTGGATGAAAGGTGTGTAAGAGGACTTACTAGTTAGGGTATGTTGACCATTTTGGTGAGCTGTGAGATATCCCACAAGGATTTAGATGCATATTTTTGGGTGTGTGGTACCGCACACTTATTTTAGAATACTATTCATGGTATCTTTTACTCATCTATCCTATATATTAGTGCCTTCAAATGGTAGTGGAAGTACATTGTTTTGTAGGTCATTCAAGCACCATTATGTTCTTGAAGTTTAGAGGGATAAGATGATGTATTGCAACTTATATAATCATCAATATAGGCTTGCGTCTCTTTGGGTGTGGACCTTTTTCTTGAAAAGGTTTCTCTATGTAAATATTTGTGTTAAGGTTTGTATTTAATTTATGGTCAATTTCTATTTCCATTTATGGTCTATCATTTGTTGTTAATTTTGGTTGCATTAAGATTAACATATCACATATATAGTTACACTCTGTTTCAATGTCTACATACTTTTAAAGGTTTGCATTCTCAATTGTGATCATCTTGTTTATATCTCATGACACCATGTTCAAGCTTACATGACTATCTTATGTTTAGATGCTTATCTTATGATTACATGCTTATTATTAGGGGGCACCTTGTTTCCTCTTTTACACACACTTTTATGATCACATCTTACTATGGTGTTACATATTTATCGCACAACAATATTTATATTCTTGTACATGCTTATTTGATTTTACATTATCATAATTTTTTGTCCTTTCCTCTATTTTCTTACATTACTTGTATGCAACCAATAAACATGGATAAATAACATCAGTGAATTTCTTCAATGGGCATGTTTGTAGGGATTAACTTATAATTACTATCATTTCAAGATGAAATCATATTAGTTGTTTGACACCGGGAAGAATCATAATGCAAATAAAATTACTTATCCTTTTACTTTTACTTTTTGATTAATGACATTTTTAAGCAAGTTGTAGTTTGTGCCTATTTTAAATCCTTGATAGACATTCATTGAAAATTTCATGTTTTGTAGGTTTCAAGGCAAACCACTCATTATTGAAGGATAATATACAAAATTGACATCCATATTTATATCCTTTTTATTCAAGTATCTGTATACTTTACTTTTATGTTGACTACTTATTTTTCTTTGACATGCATCTTCATAGCAATTAACATGCAAGTCAAAATGATGACAAAATGTAATGGTAAAAAATGTGTCCCCCACACTTTTCCCCTCTTGTTTTTGGCCCATTTTGACAACATTATCCTTGGTGAAATTACTAGGCACAAGTGGCCTATTGTAGCCAAAAAATGGCAAATAACCTAAGGGCTACCCGAGTCCATCTACACATATTTCAAGTATTCTTAGTTCATCCATTCATTTATTTGGTCATATTGATAGTATGTGAAATAGACCTAGCTTAGTTTAGCAAATTATGGAAATGGCTTCTAGACTAAATTTGGGTCCTCATCTAGTTTCTCTAACTAGTTGTTATGTGTTAAATTAAGCAAAAATTATGTTGACTTGTGTACCATACTGTTGTATTTAAGGAAAATCACTTATTCACTTCAAGCCATACATGAAAATCCACAACTTCTCATTCCAATTCACATTATTACTCAAGGAAAATCATAAAGCATCAACATTGTATGATCAACTTACATCAACATCCTAGGCTTTCACTAGATGTTAACTTGTTATTTTTGTTCTTTTAATCAAACTATTAAATAAATAAAAAAGGGTTTAACCAAAGGAGATCATTTCTTGCCTAAGAAACTCTTAAATGGTGTTTATTGAGATCACTCCTTTTAGATTTAGGTAGCAAATATCAAGGTGCATAGATTCTCAGTGAAAACTTTTGTCTAGATCATTTCTATGTGTATAATTAAAATCTATAGCCAAGGTTTAGGTTGACAAATCATGTACACGATCTGATTTCTTTTCACACAAATAAATAATTCTAATCAAATTATGAAAAAGATCTAAATGAATTTCACTATACTTTTAATGTAAAAAAAATAGATTCTAAATTAAAATTTAATTTTTTAAATCAAAACAATAAAAAACTATCTAAATCAAACATGAATACTTTAATCCATTATTTTTTATTATATAATATCTCACAGCTCTAAAGTAAACTAATTAAACTATATTACTTATCACATATATAAAAGTAAATTGAAATTAAAAAAAAATCAATTTATTTCTTTACATTTCCTATACAAATTTAAACCTTTTCCAAATATATTTGATCCAAAAATTTAGATTATAAAAAGATATAGAAGAACTTTAGATTGAGAAATCATTGACACATTTCTTTTGATCTCCAAAATTTTAGCATATACGAGTAATATCATTTTATTGTTATCTTTATGCTCTGCGACAAAACTCACAAGCCCCTCCAATATCACCTCTAACTCAAAAAGGCATTGTCAAAATGTTATAGAGATTATGTAGTTATGTGCATTTTTATGGATGGTTTATGTTCATGTTATATATTTTTGTCTATGTTATGTTTGTATATTATGTAATCATGGTCGTTTTGGTTGTCTTTATGGCTGGTTCATGTTCATGTTATGTATTTTGTCTGTGTATTGGATGTATAGCTTTGTACAGGAGCTATTGGTGTCTTTATGGCTGGATGTATAGTTGTGTTCGTCAGCTACTTTTTGTAGCTTTATCCTTGTAATTCTTTTATTGCTTTGCTCAATATAAAAAAAAACTCAAAAAGGCTCTAAAGATAGCTACCACTCATGGATTAAGCAAATTTATTTACTGAAGGATGCAAACATAGATATAAAATATGGAATAACAAACATTTCTTATGACACCTTTCTCTCCAGTATTCACGAAATTATAAAACAACTTTAATAATATATGTTAAGTTGAGGTACAATTATGACGTACCAAAACAAAGACCTGATAAATAGTTGGAAGATACAGTAACATAGAATATATGTCCAACATTGTACTTACTATAATGACTCTTTAGATCTCACACATTACATCCTAAGCCAAAAACTACGCAAAATATATGCTTTCAAAGCTAAATACCCTATACCACAAAATGCAGATCTAAATTGCTGAAGTTTCTCTTTTATTTTAGATTTGCCAAGCCAAAATCATCCCTTCTCTGCACAAATCATACAATACATTGAAAATAAGTTAATCCAAATGTATTAGTCAAAAATAGACCCACAAGTATTAAAAATATCAAATTCAAAAAAAAATATGTTGTTATGGGTTATCAAGTAGTAGATAAAAGACGCCCATATTGCACTTTGAGCCATTGAAACGGTTATTTAAAAAAACCCATCTAAGAGAGTCTGAGTTACTTACAAACAGGCTGTTGCTTCCATTTCTGATTGCTCTGCTTATTCCAGCTGAAGAGAATGAGCTCATTTCCATGATGGATTCCACCAGTTTCTCCATTAGCTCCTTTGGCATCCAAATTGAGGTGGATGTTGTTTACAGGCCTAAGGCATTGGTACCCATGCCCAACATCTGCACTTTGGGTCCAGAGAAATGATTCATCTAACTTGTTGTGATTATAGTCTGCCAAGTATATCTGCTCAACGCCATTCACAAAACATGAGGATACAATCCTCAAATTTCCAGATAGGGCTATCATAGAACTTATCTCAATTTGAGTTGTAGCAGGTGAAACTCATTGATCAAATGATAATCCACATTTTTAAAGTGTATATAGATATTCTTCAACAACAAAAGGTTAAGGGATAGTCAAGTTTTCCAAAAGCCAAGGGAGCCAAGTAACCCCAAAATTAATTCTGCTCGTTGGAGAAACCAACCGAAAAAGCACAAGAGTTTGAAGAGGGTCTAAACAGCATGGAGTTTTGCCCTTCTCAGTGGAAGAGTTTAAATGCCTATTTGGGCTAGCTAGAGTCCCAAAAAAAACAGTATGCCTACTGAATACTTTCAACCCTTCCCAATTGGGTGTGTAATAGATAGTGGGCTATAAGCAATCAATATTACCATATGCCTGAAAATGCAACTACAAGAAGATAAATGGTCTTACCTGGTCCCATTCTTTATTTCCATGTTTTAGAGCCTGCTTTGTAGCTTTATTCACCAATGCAAAGGCTGGGAATCCAACTTCATCCTTCACCCTAAGACCCCACGAATCCACTTTGATCCATTGCTACCAAGAGAAATATTGATTTAAAAAAGGAATCAAATTTAAGTATATTTACAGTAAATTCCTTCAAAGGATTTTAAGATTACAAATCGAAGCTACCTGGTGGGGATCATATGGGCTTCCTAAAGCAAGCACTGCAAGAAGGCCCTGGGCAGCCATAAAAAAGTTTGGATTGGCTTCGCAATAAATCCTAACTGCAGGACCTCGAGGTTCCTCCTCACTAAGTTGAGGATATGATGAACCATGCCCAGACGCTCCATGAGGTGAGCCAACTAATCACATTTAAAAAATCATAATTTGAAACCAATCCACAAAAAATCAGATTTAATTCAATGAGAACATAGAACATTTAGAGAAAAAGATGAAAACCCTCTTTGGGAATTTCTGATGACCTCTCGTTGATCAGAGCACTTGATCCAATGGAGACATCACAAATTACAGAGACTGAAGGAGAATAGTGATTCAATCAATATAAATGAAAATACATCATGGTAAACATTAAATTAAGAAGAACAGAGACAAAACCAATTCTCGCTTCTCGATTGAGCTCTCTGCTTTTAGAGCAAGACTGGGATACATCACATTAATGAAGAAGACTCAACCAACGTTGATTTTGATATCTCCATTATTAGACCATTGTGAGCTCAAAACTTTACAGAACGATCAAATTAACAGAGGTTCAACCCAACTGGATTTTGGAAAAAGGGTATACAGGCTCTAGGAAAATTCAAATTCACCATCACAGAAAATTCATGGCATTAACATTTTTAATATATATTTCCAAGACTAATATTTTTAATGTCATGAATTTTCCACAGTGGTGAATTGCTGGTGGTGAAATTTCCTTAAGGTGAATTTGTCATGACGGAGAATTTTCTTGCCATGAAATGTTGACGATGAATTTTCTGACGGTGAATTTGATACAATTGTAATTCCAAAACATAACAGAGTCATCAAATTTTCAAACAATTGAAACTCAATTATTCTGGGTTTGGGATAGTTATAAATTCCCTACTGATCAAAATTAAAGAGGAAACATAACACTAACAAGAGGCTAAATCAAAATCGGTTTTCGAGTAAGGTCTCCATTATCAGATCACTGTACCCTGTGAAAACATCACAGTTATGAATATCAGAGACTCAGTCAATCTGATTCCCGGACAGAATCTTCAAGTTCAATCATTTTATAAGACAGGCCCAAAAAAAAATCAAAAAATCATGGGAACTTACAGATGGGACTGATCTTCCATTTCTGATTCTCCTTCTTGTTCCATTTGAACAGAGCAACCGCTGCCCCTTCGTGAAGTCCACGATGATGCTTATCATCTTGAAACATGACTTCCAGATTGTGGTGAATGTTGTTCACAGGCCTGATGCACTGATACCCCTTCCCCACATCAGCACTCTGGGTAAACAGAACAGCCTCATTCAAATCATCGAGGTGATAGGGACCCAAGGTTACCTACACAATCCAAGCATACAAAAATTTCAATACCATGATATTAAACCCTCTAATAATTCCTCAAAGCACAACTTTAAAACAGAAAGGTGTTAGAAAATGTAACCCTTTCACTCTCTGAGCGTCCATGCCTTAGAGCCTGGCCTGTAGCCCTGTTTATCAAGGCAAATGCAGGGAATCCTGCTTCATCCTTGGTCCTCACACTCCATGAAGTGTCCATGATCCATTGCTGCAAAATCCAAGCATTAATGGGTCACCTTGAAAATAACATATGACCACTCACACACATCTCAGAAACAAAATTCAATAGCCATGATCAACTGATGCAAAATTCGACCATCATAACCTACATTATTCACATGGGAATCTAAATGTTATGAAGAAAAAAACTTTAAAAAATACTGTTTTATTTGCATCAATGTTTGGGATCAATGATCTTTATTTCCTCATCCTGAATATGGAACATGAAGTGTGATGATCTTTATTTTTTAATCCTGATGATGGTGGAACTTTATTTTTTAATCGTGATCCGACAAACTGATACAAATAAAACAGACAGTTTTCTTGCCTAAGCTTTTTACTCATAGTCTCGTTCTCATGGACTGTGAAAACCTCCTGCTCATAATATAAATGCTATTAGAACCAACCTGATTTGGGTCAGACTCATTAGCAGCTATCATGACAACATGACCATTAAAGTTGGCCAGATAGTAATCAGGATTGGCTTCACAGTAGATCTTCACAGTCCCCCCTTGTACAGAGACTGGAGGATAGGGAGCAACTCCATAAGGGGCTGGAGCTGGCTGTTGCTGATCAAGGTGGTGGTGGTGTTGTTCAAACATTATGGTGATCCTACAAATACCAAACCATTATACCTTTGATCAGATGACATTCAAAACCCGACTTTTAACCCATGAAAGCAATGGATTTCAATATGAAGCATCAGTGTTTATCCATACAAAATTTCAAACCACCAACGTAGCAATTTTTTTCTGTAATGAAAACAAACCAAATAGCATTCATAAACTATACCTGAAATGAGAACAAAAAGAACTATGTATTCAGTATCTGTAAGTAATCACAAACAGGAATTTGTACTTAATGATCATAAAATAACAGGTGATTGTTGTGTGTCAAGCAGCGTAGGTGAATTGACATATATAGACAAACTAAAGAGAGATATTGAAGTTCAGGCCTGCAACCAGAATTTAAAGTAAAGCCCGTTTACACGTCTTTGTCGGCCAAAAAACACACACACATTTGACTTTGTAGTTTTAAAATAGGTACACCTAACGGGGTCGAGTTTTTCCAGTTCTACGTATGATTTTTTACATAAAATATGTGAAGATTTGTCGCATGCGCTTGCAGGCTGGTAAATGACGTGCTTAAGTGCACCAAAAACTAAATATTAAATATTACTAGCACTTGCACCGGAGGGGGTGCAAGGGTTACGCCGATAGAAAAATACAGAGAAGTAAGAAGGGGAGAGACATGCAAATTATCATTAGCAAAGGTAACAATGTTTGACATTAGAAGATAGTAGTAGGTAAATATACAATGTGATTATACAATGTTTGAATCTCAGTAATAGATTGAGAACACGAATCATTACATTTTTTTTTGGAATAGATGGATATATTGCATGATGTTTGCTTCAATAGTGCTGTTGTTGTAGGAGTGTACATGGAATGTAGTGTTGGGTGCATGGAATAAACGGATTGGTCAATGGAAATGCAAGGTATGGAAAGGATGGCTGGGGGTGTTATTTGGAGTGCGTGTGGGTATCTGGAGAATACTTGTATAATGGTGGTGCAGTGAATGATTATGATCCATATCAAGAAATTTACCATAAGCAGGTGTAAGGTGTAGATCGAATGTCAATCAAGATTAGGAGGATTCAGAATGTGGGGGGTGATGGGTAAACATGGATTTGGTAGGTGGTACATGGATGAATTGATTTAATTTGGATAAGGTGGATGGAGTGTTGGATCTATTGTGGATGGAGTAAGATGCGTGTACCTCTTTTGCCACATGTAGCTGTTGTTTTTTTTTTTGCAATCTCATTGAGATGTAGACATCTCGATTAGGGAGCCATAAGAGTCCTTATGATAAAGTGTTGTTGTCAACGCATGGTTATTCTGAGATTTGGATATCATGGATGTCCCAACTTATGATGGTGTACATTAACGGTTGATGGTTTGGATTTTCTTTTTCCAAACTTAGGAGGCAAGCAATGGTAGGTGGATTTGGTGATTTGTTTGGGCCAAAATGTGTGCATATGTCTTTTTTGGTTGCTATTGAAGCTTTTTTGTGCACCATTGGACTTTCTTTTACTAAAGCTTTCTTGTGCACTATTGGACTTTATTTGATGGAAGAGCTTCCCTTCTTGATTTTTTCCCCATAGTTTCTTTTACTGATGGAGATTGGTAGGGATGTTTTTGTGTTGTATTTTATGGTATCCATCTGCATATTATTTGTCGAATTTTTTGAATTTATTTGTCCCCTTTTTTTTTGGTGGATGGGATGATGTGTGAATCATGGTTGAAGGTATGAAGTGTGGTAGCATTGATAGCAGCTTTATCATAAGGACTCTACAGTCTCCCAAATGTTGACTCTTTTTTTTTTGTGGAACAACTACATGTACATTTAGGAGTGAGCATCTCATGGGTGGATGGAACAGTAGGTGGTATATGTATATGGTTTATTGGATGTTTGGATTCTTGATGTTGATTTTGTGTGGTATTGCTTGAAATATGCTTTGGTTCATGTTCTTGATATGGATCAATTTGGTAGTATGGATTGTATGCAAAGGGGTTTGTTGTATTTTCATGGAGGGATGGGAAGTGGCTCAATATTGTATTGAATGTGATACAGTCTTTGTATGTCTTAAAAATGACCAATACTTTAGGAGGATTCGCCAGCTTGGAGCAACCAGTTGTAGGAGTATACAAAGCTGGAACATCCACTTGCATGTGATTGCAAATGCACCAGCTTGGAGCAACCATTTGTAGGAGTATACGAAGCTAGAACATCCACCTGCATGTGATTGCAAATGCTTGGTAAGTATAGAAATAATAGTTTCTATGTATATCAATATGGTAAGGTGAAGATAAAAGAAAAACAAATATAGCTTTCTTGAGGGACTGGGGTGTTAATGTATATGTACCTGTACTCATCATAAAGAGAGAAGACGTAGTCGGAGCTCTTCTTTTTTCCTGATAATTGTGAATGGATTATTCTTCATTCTTGAGTATCGATCAAAGGTAAATGGTGGGTCGATCCTAAGTCCGTGTATTGATTTAACTCTAGATATAGCTGTAAAAGTTAATCCTTGTCTTTCTTTTTTGCCTATATCGATTATCGCTCTTTCGATTGTCATTCCTTGGGATTTATGTATTGTAATCGCCCATGCACTACAAAGTGGTAATTGCCTCTGAGCACCTAGTGATATGGGTGATATAGGAATAGTTTTTGGGGCATGGATGCTCCAAGGTGGGCCATTGTAAGTATCAAATTTTACTACCACATATAATGGTAAATCTGGTGGTTTGGAGCTTTCCGTGTATACAATATCTACAACTTGTCCAAGAGAACCATTTACAAGGCCTGCTTGAGTCCATAGGTTTGTAGTTAGCATGATGCGTTGGCCTTTACAGAGTAGGAGTTCATGGGGAAGCTTGTCAGCATCATTGTCAATCTTTGATGGTAGGGTTGTTTTTATTGCAATACTAAGTGCAATAGGAAGATTTAATAGTTGTATCATTTTTTTGTTGTGTGTTCCAACCAAGTCATTGGTCGGGAATAGGTGCATTGCTAGGTCGAAAGACTTGTTTTCTTTGTGTGATAACTCTTTGTTTGTGCGACGCATTAGTAGCTCCCAGTCTTGTTCAGTTGGTTCTGCATTACGGATGTTTTGTAGAGTTCTTCGAAAGTCAATTTGAGCTTGTGTGTCTCCATGTTGTCGAAATATTTTTTCTAGTGTGATAACAATAGTGAATTGTTCCCAAAGGGCTTTCACATTTGTGTGGGCGACATATATAGGTTTGTCCATTACAGGAGGTAGCTGTGCAAAGTCACCTACAAGAATGATAGATCTTCCACCAAAGCATAAGTGTTGTTGGTGGGGGAAAGCCTCGCGTAGCCTAGTATCGATTTTTAAGAATAATTTTGGGCCTAGAAAGCTTAGCTCATCAACTAGGAGGTATTTTATGTGTCTCATGCTATGTTGGAACATTGCAAGCGACTGACCCTTCAATGGATGCATTTCTTTGATTGGAATCTTCAAGGCAGAATGTATAGTTGAAGCATGTATGTTGAATGCTGCGATTCCTGTAGGAGCAACAACAAGGAGAGGGCTATGTTGTTGTGGCACTAAATTGGAAAGGGAGTGTTTAATGCAATGAATAAGATAGGATTTTCCTGTTCCTGCTGTGCCTTGTATGATCATGTACAATGGTTTTTCTATTTCATAAGAATTGTAGTGGTCCATAACAAGTGTCAAAGCGAGTTGTTGTTTGGGAGAGAGTGGATATGGGAGGTTGCTAAACTCAAAGGGTGTTGGGCTATCATGTTGGTCCACCTTGTTTGTGCATATGAAATGCTCTGCAGTTTCATGTAACGGTTGAGGTATTGTACAGGCATTCCAGTTGTGGCAAGTGTCAAAGTCACGTCTTCCAAGCATATCGAGGGAATTAAAATTCCCGCTAGTACCAAGACCCAATTGCGATAAGAACTCCCATTCATTCAATTGAATTGTATTGCCTATATTGTTTTGATCTTCTGGCTCCTCTTCCTCTTCTTGACTTACTTGTTCATCAACTATACGGTCAACATGCCGCACACAGTATTTGCGTAAATTCATCTCCTTCCAATTTGCAACAATTTTCTCTTTCTCGATACCAATGTCTGCTTCAATGTTGCGAAAGTTCTTGTAAAGAAGTAGTTCACTCCAACAAAATGTTTCGAAATGTTCTGAATCCTCCTTTGGAATAGCAGTAAATCAAGGGAAGACACTGATAATTGCCTTATGTTTCCTTTCTTTCCACTTGTACTCTTTGCGACTTGATGAGAATGAGAATGTTCGTGCAGATTCAAGTAGCATTACTTTATCCATTTCAAGAGGACGTTGTGTGTATTTATGGATGTAGGTCAGCTCCAATGCATTTTTCATTTCGATTTGTTTGGATTCGGTTGAAAACTTTTCTACCAACATTAAGCACCATAAAATCACGATTACAAACAAGGGGCAACTTTTGTAACATATGGCACGTTTCTTGTGCACCTATATCACGATCAGCAATAATTTCGGACATGAATTTTCTGTATGCTGCAAGTGCCTTGTCTTGGGGTGCTTGCTTTTGACATATGTGTGTCAACATATCAAGGCAGCTCTCAGATTTTCTTTCTGCCTTCGCGGCATATTTTGCAATGTACTTTAGAACTAGTGTTTTTGAAAGCACGGGCTGACAATCCATATTGGCCCTCCATATGGAAAGCATTGTTGGACTATGTATATTCAATCTATCATCATTACGTGCAGGGCAATAGGTTTTTTTCCCAGCTTCGTCACTGCACAATGAAGAGTTGGTACATTCAGGCCAGGGTGCACTATAGCGACACTCCATGTTGTTCCCTTTCTTGCGAAGGCAGGTTGATTCAGAACACTTGGTATGTCTTTGGACATGGTTAAGTAACTCTTCATAGTCAATAAGTGTGTTTGTATCAAATATTTCGGGTGTTGTTAGTAAGCATGGATCGTCTTGCGAAGATCGATGGAATGTGTTGCTTCTATCTCCCAGATTTCGAGGATTCCAAGCACTGACATATCTATCAAAGAATGATTTTTCTATGTCTACATCTGTATGATTGCTCCAGTTAAGAGTGTCCATGTTTGGTGCACCCTCAATCCAAAGGAAGCCATGTACATGTGCAGACCCTCGATGTTGCCACTCATATCTATACCAGTAGTTTGTTGCGCAATATAGTTTCTCTAAGACTTCTTCACGAAATGTTGTGAATCTTTGATGCAAGTATAAGGATGTGGTATGTGGGTTCATAACAATGTTATCTATGTGATCTTTATTGTTTAGTGATGTTTGGGTTGCCCCCTTTGTAAATAGTTGATGTAAATCAAGCCATTTGGTGTCTGCAGCACTTAAGGTGAAGAATAGTGTTGGGGAGCCTATTTGGTTGATCATGTTTGACAATTCACCATGAGACTTATTCCAATATGCCCGTGTCCCTCTAAGGGATGATCTGTAATGCATCAGTTGTTCGGCTAGTTTAGTGTCAGGCAATGTTTGTATATGGAGGCGAAGGCTGTCTATGGTAGTTGGTATGCAGTCCTTAGCATTTTTCTTGACAAAAATGGAGGCAACACCTTGGCTTCGGTGACGCATCAATAGATTCAAGACAAAATATCTAAACCTTGGGTGCCTTCCAAATCTATTATCATGGAACCTCATTAGGTGCAACACATATTCATGCATTTCAATTTGTCTATAGCGAGGTTGTAAATGTAATGCATTGCCATTGGGAAACAAAGAAGGAAAAGCCATGTCTAGAAGTCCTTCAGTATTGTATTCATTAACTGGTGATGACTCAAGTGTTGGCCAATCTATAATGGTGTGATTGTGATCTCTAACTTGCAATGTTTCTTTTATGATTTCTAGTTCATGACGTTTATTTGGTAGCCTAGCCATGAAGGATGAGGAGCAAGTGAATTCAGTGTCAGGTGAGTACGTTAAATTTGGAAGCACTAATTGGAGCAACAATATTGTGATCGTTAGCAGTAATATTATGAAGCATAGTGGAAATGTCTGTATTTGTATCAGGGAGCTCCTGAAGGGATGCAATATCCACCTCGACATCTTTGTAATATGGGTCATTTGTGATTTTATATTTCAGTGCAGCCCACACATGATGCCTACTTACATAGCAGTCATAATGGTCACCTCTTGTATTTGTTCTTCGAACCACCAACACATCCAAGTTTTCTATTCTATGTGGCAAGTATTTTGCTATGGTGTTGATGTCCTGTGGGAAACAAATTGTGTGGCCACTATATTTGTATTGGCCTCCACGAGCATGTGTTACTTGTA
>VDFB02064910.1:0-22777 GCA_007258455.2 Sequoia sempervirens | reverse complement strand
ATGCTGCAAGTAAGGGAATGAAGTCCCATAAATATGAGGGAGACACACCTCAAGGAGAGACGCGTCTCATGAGAGGACATGTCTCCACAAAGTGAAGACATGTCCACTCATGGGACGTGTCCCTTGAGCGTGCAGGCTACATAACAACTGAAGCCATTCGTTGTTAACAAAAACTAATATGAGAGTTTTCAACAATCATGAATTCGATTTAACCATTTTCCAAATTTTGATCATCTTCAGAAATTCAAAATCTTATTTGATGAATTTATAGTTTAAGAGCAGTTTGGTTAAATATAAATGATGATGATGCATGAATGCAATCATCATTTATATCTGACCGAAGCTATCTTAAATCAACACTCCCTCTTAGCTAGGGAAGATATTCCAAATCAAATAAGTGGAGATATCACCTACACACGTGATATCAAGATATGAAATGTTTTCATAAGATTGTCAAGTCACATGACATTCTTCATAATCACATCTTCATTATGGTATGTGCACTGACATCAAGTCACATGATGTCTACCATAATAATTCATGGCATATCCACAGATGTATGTAGTTATCCACCATGATTATCTCTTAAGGATCACAATGATCTTCGAATGACATCAAGTCCATGATATCCATCAAAGTGTTCAAGAGATACTATCATGACATGTCCACAAATATCAAGTCACATGATATCTATCATGATAGTTCAACTCAACATTGTAGAGTCGTCACTTTACAATGTTACATACAAGTGTTCATTATTAGAAAGATCGTCACCTTTCAATAATGTACATAGGGGGAGCGGGCCCATAAGGTCATGAAGTCACACACATGACAAAAGAGTTTACACATTAAACATCATTTAAATATATTAGTACAACTTCTAAACAATTTGAATTTCAAACATAATATCAAATTACATTTCAATCATACCAAGCTTCTTCTTGAAGTGTTCAACCTTGATTCGGGAGAGAGGTTTGGTGAGAATGTCTGCTGTTTGATCATTTGTACTAATATACTCCATCTGGATCACATTCTTTTCTACCATGTCTCTTACATAATGGTAGGGGATCTCAACGTGCTTAGATCTATCATGGAATACTGGATTTACAGAGAGTTTGATGCAACTCTGATTATCACAATGAATGATAGTAGGTCTCATAGACCTTTTTCACGACTTCATTGCAAAATGGGGGACCCTCACCTGTTTGCTCTAGGGTTTAGCTTGAGTAGTACTTACAGTCTCTGATATCTGGGAGTTCCATATCAAAGTCTGATGTCATCATACTGGCCAAGTTGGGAGTTTGAGCCTGAAACTGAACGTAAACATCATAGAAGTGCTTAGAAGACCCTGCAGACAAGGATCGCCTGTGCTTTCGCTCAATTCTGACACTTCCTATTTTTTAGGGATTCTGCTTTTTTGCTTTTTGGCATTTCTGGACCAATCTGGAATTTACTATTTTTAGAAAGTTGCTTTTTGCTTTTTTCTATTTTTAGTAAGTTTCTATTTTTAGAAAGTGCTAGGTGTCACTGGCAGTGGAGTCAAAAGTTTCCATTTTTGGAACTAAAAGCAAGCAAAAATCAAGCAGAGGTCGAAAAATCATGAGGAAAAGCACATGCAAAAGTAGGAAAAGCGCATGCAAGGTGAGGAAAAGCAGAAAAAAGCGCATGCAAAGGTCAAAAAATCAACTAGACAAAATCGCGCCTTAGAAAATCATTGAAAAATCATAAAAAAGCAAGCAAATCATGATAAAATTCGCCTAAGTCTGGAAGAGGTGCGCCAAGTAGAAAATCCAATTGAAACTTCGAAAAAAATCTAGTTGGAAAATTCGTTTATCAAAGAGAAATCTTGAAAAATCCAGCTAAAATTCATCTATTTTGAGAAAATTTGCCTTCTACAAGGGAAATCCAATTGGAGAGTTCGAAATTCCAGTTGGACAAGGTAAAAATCGACTAAGGCAAATGAAATATTGAACTGGACTTTAAGAAATTTAAGTTAAAGTGAAATTCCAGTTGGGAAGTAGAAAAATCCAGTTGAAAGTCGAATTTTTCAAAGTGAAAAATCAAAAAATTTCTAAGGCAAAGTCGCCTTGGTAAGAGAAATCCAGTTGAAAAGTCAAAAAATCCAGTTGAGGGTCGAATTTTACTAAAGGCAAAAATAAAAGAAATAACTTAAGTTTTATTTTGAAACTTAGTTATCAAGCCAAAAGGGACGCCTTGTTTGAAAAGTCAAAGATCACGATAAGATTGCTTTTTCGTTTTTAAAGCAAAAACATCCAATGAGAAGAAGAAGTCGACCTAAATCAATTTGGAAAGGTTTTATTATAAAAGATGATCTTGTGAGCTCATTTTTTATTATTTACAAAGTCGAATTTTTTCACAGGCAAAGCTCTCTCAAAAGAAAGACGTCTTTTTCAGCTACAAACAGATTTCTTAAATCCCAGAACATAGAATTGGATTTTTTCTCTTCATTTCCAGATTTTTCAAGCAACTGCAAGGTTATCATTGGCGATTTTAAAAGGGAATAGGATTTTTTTTCATTGAGGATTGGAGAAAACTTCAGTAAAGTCTTTAAAAATCCAAAAGTTTATTTAAAATTCCCTGAATGCTCTTTGAAAACAATAAAGGCGGATCAGATTTCATTGAGAATTTATTCTTTAATCAAGTTCTGGTTTTTAAATTATTTTTTTAAATTTCTCCAGCCAAGAAATCGCCTTTTTACAAATTTATTAAAACTTTTTCTAACTTCGAGCTTCTTACAGGCGCAATGTCTTCTCCAAAGAACGTGGGAGGTGGAGTCAGGAAAGCTCAAGTCAAGGGAGTCCTGAAAGAATTTTATCCAGAATCCCAGTTATCCTCGAAGTGGAAGAAAGTAGCAGATACAAACTTTGAGCAATTTAATGCAATTCAACACAAGAGAAGGATCTTTGGCACTCAGAATGAAATGCCTATGCCTATTGCCACAAATATTGTTAAGTCTGGACTTCATCAAGCAGTAGGATTTCCACCTGCAGTTCAGTGCAGTGAGTTAATGTTTGAGTGCGCCAGAAGGTACAATCTTCAAACAAGATCAATTAAAACGCCCAATGGGATCACCTTGGCATATTTCACAAAGGATTCAGTCAGGGAAGTATTTGGTATTCCCCATCGTCGAAAAATGTTGAACAGGACTCAACAGGAATCACAGGCCATGTTCGATCAAGCCAAGGAATCCTGTATGGACATAGTTAATTCTAACTGGATCAAGGAACCCAAAAGACACCGCTCCAAGTTGCCAAAGAGATTAGTTTGCACGGATTTTAAGATAGAATACAGTGATATGATTCATATGCTGAACAGGATTATGGGAACTTCTCAAGGAGCCTTCTTTGAAGTATGGATGTTTTCGTATGTGGAGGAGATCGTATTGGGAATGGAAGCAATAAATTGGGCTAAGTTAATAAGTGATAATATCGATTTCCAGTTGAGAAACCTAGAGAAGACCAAAACCTTCTACATGAGTTCTTATGTGGTTTATATTTTGGCACGGTTCACCAAGTATAGAGGACTGATTTGTAAAGGCGAAGTTGGACTTCGAAAGGATCAGCTCAAATCATATGACTGTTACCCGCAGCTCCAGCTACATTAGAGGGACAATTTCAAGATAACAAATGACGCCTTCCTTATGTATATCACGCGAGTTCTTCAAGGAGCAGTTCAAAGAAGGCTATCTAA
Source organism: Sequoia sempervirens (assembly GCA_007258455.2). NCBI lineage: Eukaryota > Viridiplantae > Streptophyta > Pinopsida > Cupressales > Cupressaceae > Sequoia > Sequoia sempervirens. The sequence continues at coordinate 19,066 of VDFB02064910.1, read as the reverse complement.
AGAAGCTATGGTGATGCTTGACAAGTTTGGATCTTGGTTTATCCAGTTTCCGACATTTACTTATATAAGAATTCATGGATTCTCGGATGCTCCGCATAGACTTCCGCGATATCCAACAGATAAGATTGTTATGCTTGAAGTTGCAAGGCAATTGGCATGTGTAGACTCTATTCAGGCGAGAAAGAACAAACAAGGAGTGGATTTTCTGGTTGCAATTGGGAAAATGCTAGAAGTCTGCCCCTCATTACAATCAGCCAAGACAGCAAGGGTAGAGTTGCAATTTTATAAATTCAGCACTTATAATCCAAGGTCCGATTATGATCCATACCTAAGAGTTCACGGGAAGAAGTCCCTTCATGTTATGCAGATTGAAGATTAGTGGTCTAACTTGGTAGACGAGTATGGAGTCAGGAAGAAGAATTGGTCCAGAATTCCAATTGAACTTGTTAAAAGGTGTGACTTGTTCCCTATACCTGATCAAGTAAAGGACAACGGGGACTACATACATCCTCAATTTGAACAAGAAAAAGATAAGCCTATCCTATTGCCTAACTGGACACAACCTGAGTTGACCGATTTGAACACATTGATGAAGGACATTATTGCATACTCAAGGGAATGGGTAGATGGTCAGATCAGCAAGTTGAGGAAAGAGGGAATTTCTCTTACTTATGCCACATTGAGCAATAAGGATAGTCAGGGCGAAACAATTGGCGAAAGTCTTGATGAACTTTCGTATCCTAGCAAAAGGAAGATAGTAAGTGAAAACCTTCACATAGAGGAAAAAGAATCAGCTGACGGAGAATTGGAGAGTAAGAAACAAAAAGTGACTGAAAATCCATCATCTTCAAGTACTTTGTCAGTTGGAGTAATTGAAAAGGTATCCATTGTTGATATCGAGCCGAGCTATGAGCAAGAAATCCAGTTTCAAGAGTTAGAACAGTTGGATTCTCTCCAAGAACAGATCCTCACTGAGTGTTTGGAAGGGGATGATACTTTGATGATTGAAGGCGCAGGAGATACTGAGATCCTTGAGAATAATGAAGAGCTAGGAGATGAGGTAATTTCTGCTCTAAAAGGAATTAATGATGATGTTCAGTTAGAAGATGGGATGGAATTATCCACTATCCTAGATTGGTTGACTGAAAGTTTGAAGAAGAAATCCAAACCACTGGATGAAGTTCAACCAGTTGAAAGCATGCAAGACTTCCTAGAGAGAATTGGCAAAGCTAAAACGCCAAAGAAGCCTAAGAAGTATTCTCAGATTACCAGGAATGATGCAGGATCCAGGATCTTACAGGTGGCAGTCCCGAAAATTGATAAGCCAAGAGATCAGATTACTCCTATGGATTACGAGGTTACAACGGTGGACATTGGGCCAACCACGATAGATCAGGATTTCCATGAGTTGGCAGACACTTCCAAAGCCATCAAGGAGAAGTTCGATAAAACAGAAGAGAAGAAAGAAAGGCTAGAGTTAGAAAATCTGAGGCTAATGGAGTTTATTCAGCAGCTAACAGCCCCTTTGCGCCAAGAAAATGCAGCTTTTATTCCACCAGCATCTCTTACTCCGGAATCCGTTGATGTTCTTGAGGCTATGAGGATCACGAGTCAAGCAACCAAGAGTTGGGTGACCAATATTTCAAAACAAATGGAGCAATTCTTAGAGAAGTGCGCCCAAACTTATGACAGATCTGCCTTGCTTATAACTGAAGTTAGTCAAGTTGAGGACAATTGGGAAGATTTCCAGTACATACAGGACAAAGTGATACCTCGTTCAAGGGTTCTAAAGGAAGTTTCCTTGCAAATATTGATCCAGGAAGGTGTTATCGAGGAAGGAGCCTCATATGATTTCAGCAGGTGGTATCATTCCTTATTGGCTAAAAAGAAGACATATGACGGAATGAAGGAAGAATGTGCTGCTATACGGAGCGCAGTTGAGAAAATTCAGTTCAAAATCCTCACTTCTCTTGAAGGATTGACAGGACAGGAGCATCATGATGCAAATGGCTTAGATTTAGAAGGACTAAAGAAAAGCGTGATGAACATTTACTTCAAGGAAGTGCAAGTTATTACAGAGAATCAGCTTGATGATGTGTCTTCTCTTTTGACTTTCATGGATAACTTTCAGAAGCAAGAGGATAGGTGGGAAAGTACTTTCACTCAATGCCTGGAAACCTTGGACGTGATCGGAGGGCAACTGGATTCTGTGCCGAGTATCTCAATGGAGGAACTTGATTCTGTGTTAGCCAAATTTCTTGCATTTGCAGCTAGGGAGCGATCCAAAGGGAATTGCATTCTGGATTCCCACTTGCTCGAATGATTCTCTAGGTGTCACCATTTTCCATATTACAAGTGGCTTGTTCTGCTTGCGCCATGTGTCTTTGAGTTGGTTATGCTTTTTAGGGTTAGGGTTTCTCAAATTTAATCTTGGCCTTTGATCTCAAATTTAATCTTGGCCGTTGTTTTGTAATTGGGGTGCCTATATAAACCCCACTCATTTCATTTATTCAGGGAGAGACTTATGAAATTGTTGCAACTATTGCTGTTTAAATAATAAGTGGATTCAGAGTTGAGCATTTGTTATTTTTATGAGCCCGCATGGTTTCATTGACTTCTTCAATAGAGTAAATTTGTTTTCAAGTATTCTAGATGAATGAAAGATTGATAGTGTTGGAAATAGTGGAATTAGTTCATATCTTTTTCAATTGAATGATTTTCAATTTGATGTGTAAGGTTAGTCTGAACATTGAAATTGCTTGACTTGAATTCTATTACCTATATGCATTGATCGAATTGATGGTGGTATTGTGTAATAGGATATCTTTTGTAAACCCATTGAAGATTGCACCGTCTTTGTCTAGTTGTAGTACTGTGCTTGGCGAAGCAAAGATTGGTTTAAATTTCACTATCCAACATTTGTCTCTTAAGTTCGTAGGAGTAGTTTTGCATAAATCTAGTTCCTTAACCCTCATCCCTTTTTCTTTTATTTTATTCCAAACCGAAAATCCCAAAAATATAAGAGCATTCAACGTTACATCAATTCTAATTCCTACTTTGAATAACCTACTATCCAAGGGTCCCTTTGTGAAACCAGCATATCACATCATCCATTGAGCTTGTCCATCCCCCAAAATGGAACATTGGAATTACCGTATGACCTTTCTAGCAATCTTAGCATAAGAGGTAATTTTTAAAGAGAGGATAGAGCTGCCTTTGGGCATTTTTTTATTCTGTGTCTTGTAAATACAAAACACGATCACTGTGTTCAAGGTCTTCACCAAAGAGTCCACAAGCAATTCTACTTAGTTACATCAGCTTTGCCACCATAGAGGCTGCAATGTATTCAGCTTCGGTCGAGCTTTGAGCTACTAAGACTGTTTTCTGCAGATCCAAGAGATCATAGCCGATCCCAAACTGAAGCAACATCCTGATGTACTTTTCCGATCGGTTACACTTCCAGCCCGATCTGAATCAAAGTATCCATGTAGATCTAGTTGATTATTTTTGTAAAGAAGACCATATCCAATAGTGCCTTGAAGATATCTCAATATATGTTTCACAGCCATAAGGTGAATTTCCTTTGGCTCACACATGAACTGGCTTAGAGCATTCACTGCATAGCAAATACCAAGTCTGGTGTTAACCAAGTACATCAATGATCCAATCATTTGTCTATATAGAGTGGTATTTGCACACTTAGATTTTGCTGCTGCTTTTTTTAGTTTGTGAAGGTTGGTTTCCATAGGTGTAGACATGGGTCTACAATCCAACATTCCAAATCTCTTCAAAATATCAATAGTATACTTCCCTTGGTTTAGTATGATGCCATCTGATTTCTGCCATACTTCTAAACCTAGGAAGTAGTGTAAGATGCCCAAGTCTTTCATGTCAAACTCTGAAGTTAGATCCTTCTTTCCTTGAGCAATGAGGTGATCTTCTCCTGTTATCAGCAGGTCATCAACATATAAAATAATTATTAACATATCACCTTTAATTACCTTAAAGTAAAGATTTGGGTCTACATCATTCTTGGAGAATCCTAGTCCCAAGAGGTAGCTGTCAATTCTTTCATACCAGGCCCTGGGAGCCTGTTTAAATCCATACAGTGCTTTCTTTAGTCTGCATACATGTGAGTCAAGTTTATGTATCACAAAACCTTCGGGCTGTTCTAGATAGACTTCCTCTTCAATGGTTCCATTTAGGAAGGCAGTTTTTACATCCATTTGGTGGATCTTCCAGCCTTTAGCTGCTGCAATGGCTATCACTGCTCTCACAGATGTGTAACGGGCAACAGGTGCAAATGTTTCTTCATAATCAATGCCTTCCTTCTGTGAAAAACCTCTTGCCACAAAACGTGCCTTATGTTTTTCTATACTGCCATCAGCAGCATGTTTGATTTTGAAGAGCCATTTAGAAGAGACAACAGATTTCTCTTTTGGTCTAGGCACTATATCCCATACATCATTCTTTAGAATGGATTGATACTCTTCCGTCATAGTGTCCTTCCATACTTGATGTCTGAAGGCTTCTGAAACACTGGTGGGTTCTGAATTTATGATGTCATTCATTAGAGCAACATAGCTTGAGAACCGTTTGGGTCTTTTACTCTCCCTAAATGTTCCTTTGGGTGTTGCATGATTCTCAACTTCTTTGATCATCTTTCTAGCCCAAAGTGGCCTCTTCTTGCTGTTGTCATTTGCATTCTCATTTGAAGTAGATTGAAGTTCATTTGGCATTTCCTCAAGATACTCCCTCTAAATCTCAGGAGTAGGTTCCACTTCTAATACCCTAGGGGAATAATTTTCTATCTCACTAGAACTTCTTGCCCTTTTGAATGCAATGTCTTCTTCAAAGATGACATCTCTGCTCAATTCAATTTGATTTTGCCCGGGTATGAATATCCTATAGGCCTTGGAGGTTTCACTATATCCCATAAATATCCCTTTCTTTCCGGAAGGTTCTAGTTTGAATCTCTTCTCCTTGGGCACATGAATATAGACGGGGCAACCAAAAATCCTAAAGTGACTAATATCAGGTTTTAGACCAGTAAATGCTTCTTCAGGAGTTTTGTTATCTAGGTGAGAATGAGGACATCTATTTTGGATGAAGACAGCAGTTCTAGAGGCTTCTGCCCAGAATGAAGTTTCAATGTTCTGGTCAAGCAACATTGCTTTTGCAGCTTCTACAATGGTTCTATTTTTCCTTTCAGCAACCCCATTTTGTTGAGGGTTGTAGGCTACTGTAAACTCCCTCTTAATCCCAGCATTCATGCAGAATTCCTTAAAGATTTCAGAGGTGTATTCTTTCCCATTGTCTGTCCTTAAGATTTTTATTTTCTTCCCAGAGAAGTTTTCAGTAAGAGCTTTGAACTCCTTGAACCTTTTAAGGATTTCTATTGACTCTTTACACTTAAGAAAGTAAATCCAGGTCTTCCTAGAGAAGTCATCTATAAATATGACATAGTATAGGAAGCCTGCCTTGGAGGGTACAGACATGGGTCCACATAAATCAGAGTGCACCAATTCTAATACATTTTGGGTTTTCTTCAAGCTAGTGTGAAAGGATCCCTTTGTATTCTTACCTAGGGCACAACCTTTACAAGTTCCTTCATGAATAGGTTTTAACTTAGGTAATCCTGTTACAAGTTTTTCCAAGGAAGGTAGGGCACAGAAATGAAGGTGTCCTAATCTTCTATGCCAAATTTCATTTGAATCAGAAGTATCAAGGGTAAGGGCTTGCTTGACTTCAGTGCATAGTTTATAAAGATAACCTTGTCTTACACCTATGTTTAGAGCTTTCTTTATAGTTGAGTTCTTAGGCCATGCCAGAACTTTCCCATCCATAAAGGTAACCCTATATCCATTGTCTTCAAGAGCAGAGATGGATATTAGATTCCTCTTTATTCCAGGTACGAATAAAACTCCAGTGAGTTGAAGGGAGAGACCAGATTTCAATGTGATGGAACAAGTTCCAACCCCTTTTACTTGATGTGTAGAATCATCCCCAATTGTTACTTCTTCATCAGACTCTTCAGTCATAGTGTCTAAGTGTTCTCTAAACCCTGTGATGTGCCTCGAAGAACCACTATCAATCACCTAGTTGTTGATATTGTTAGATACTTGACTTGATAAGGCTGAATAGAATACAAATTTCTCAAAATCATGGTCTGAATTTTGGTTTCCTACTTTGGCAAATGATGCTTGTGTTTTGATCTGTTAGGGAACTTCATTGCATAGTGCCCATATTGATCACATCTAAAACATTGTACTTGAGAGATGTCTTTCCTCCTTTTGAATGATCCTTTTCCATGGGAATTTCTCTTTCTCTTAGATGATCCTTTCCCGTAAGAGTTTTTCTTACCCCTTTTATTAGATGATGTGTTGAGCACTTGAATGTCCTCATCTATAGATTTTTGTTTGTTTTCTTTTGTTGAGAGTCTTGTTTCCTCTTGAAGGCAGTCTGTTCTTAGCCTATCAAAGTTGGGGAGTTCAGATCTTGCACTTATTCCTTGAACAAATGGCTCCCATGAGTTTGGTAGGCCTCCTAGTGCAATTAGTGTTAACTCTTTGCTATCAATTTGATATCCAATTGTAGATAATTGATCCCTTAGTTCAATGATCCTCATGAAGTATGCATTAATAGTTTCTCCTTTGTTTATTTGGACATTGTTGATTTGTCTCTTTAATGCAAGAGTCCTACTGGTGTTGTTTATCTCATAGGTGCTCTCAAGGGATTTGAACATTAGATATGTAGTTTCATGTTTTGCTAGAATAGGTACTATGTGGTCCCTAACTGCATCTACTAAGATTTTCATGGCCTTTTCATTATTCTCAATCCATTGAGTTTTCTCAGGATCATTCTCTGGTTCCCTTTTGTTTTCTCTCACAAATGAGTCTAACTTATTTTCTTTGAGAATCATCATGATTCTGAAATTCCATGAGGTGAAGTTGTTTTCTCCCTCAAGACGATCTTCAAATCTGATCACACTTGACATTATGAAGAATGAGATGTGAATTCGATTTTTCAAAAAATATGAATTTTTTCTAAGAAATCTGATATCTAGATTTGATTTGGATTCACACAACGTGGCTCTGATACCATGTAATTGTAATCTAATCTTATCAGATTTAATCCTATATGAACCTATGGAAATTCTAAGCTTGAAATTATGTTCTTAATTCTAAGTCAGATTTATTTGTTATGTGTCAAATGTGTTGATTGCAGAACATTTATCGATTTCAATATGTACTGCAAGTAAGGGAATGAAGTCCCATAAATATGAGGGAGACACGCCTCAAGGAGAGACACGTCTCATGAGAGGACGTGTCTCCACAAAGTGAAGACACGTCCACTCATGGGACGTGTCCCTTGACCGCACGGGCTTCATAACAACTGAAGCCATTCGTTGTTAACAAAAACTAATATGAGAGTTTTCAACAATCATGAATTCGATTTAACCATTTTCCAAATTTTGATGATCTTCAGAAATTCGAAATCTTATTTGATGAATTTACATTTTAAGAGCAGTTTGGTTAAATATAAATGATGATGATGCATGAATGCAATCATCATTTATATCTAACCGAAGCTATCTTAAATCAACATACTCGAAGACATACTGTTAACAATTTTGCATTCTTCTGCAAAGTCAGATAGCTCTACTGCAAGTGTCATCTTTTGCAAACCATGGACTGCATCTAGCACACATAAACTATCCAACTTTTCAAAATCATTTTTCATTAGTTGCTCTTCACTGAGAGTTGTGGCTTCAAGAAAATTACAGGTCGATGGAAATACCTCTTACTCCTCTATTTGCCAATGAAATAGGTCGTGGAGAGAATTTGCTTCATCCTCCAAGCATGATTGTAATTCTAGAACCCCTTCATCATTCGGCTCTATTAGACCTTGACCATGCTTCTCTATCCATTCTTCGTCAGAGTCAAAATATGATGAATCGAAGGAAGCTGCTTCCTCACATACGGCTTGGTTCTTTAAAATCAATTGCATATTTCTGACCCTTGTTCCCAATGGAGATTGTATTCGTTTTCCAATTGTGATCAGCTTTGGCTGCTACCAGCCAACCCCAACCTAACAATGCATCGTACACTTTCTTCCTTAATGAAATGACCAAAGTTCAACAAAAATGCTTGGTTTCAAATAATTACCTTTTGTCCCATTAAAACTCCAAGTACATTAATACCTTGTTGATTTACACCCACTAGTTGAAAAGTTGGGGGCCAAAAGGTCAGCTTTCCCACACCTCTCCAAGTGTCTTTTGTAAGTACACTCACATCAAACCCGCCATCAACAATTTTATTGGTGAGATTCCTTCCAAGGATCTCCATATTCACCATTGTTGGTTTCTTTTAACATTAGATCAATCACTTGGCTGCCTAACAACGAAGGTTTTGTTATTGGTTCTTCATTCTCACCAAATTTCAAATGCGCTATAGCATTCACCTTCTCATTCTCCCTCGATACAATAGCATTTTGAAGTACAAGAATACTTGTAATAAATCCACTACTTTAACTGGTACGATAGTTTGAAGTACTTTCCTCATAATAATTTTTTTTGCATTGTAATTCATTTTTTATCGTACTTGCATTTGCATTTTAGTGGTATCATTTGTTATCCATAGCATTGTCCACTCCGCCCCTTGCGTCACAAACCCTTTCCTTTTTTGAACATGGGTCCAAGTACATAGCCTTCTTTGCTTGGATGCGAGTAACGGCCAACACTCCATTATGTCTTACATCATTCGTGTTGACACTAGCCTTTTGTTTCAGACATTCGATGTCTTCATGATTTCTAGATCCATACCATTTGCACAATAATTGCACTTTGTCTTGCTTGTTTTGGCAGTCTCTTGCAAAGTGTCCCCATTCGCTACATTGTCAACATTGTATGATAGGGTGTCCTTTGGGGTCGTCGTACTGTATTTGGCTTTGTCCTCCTCTTTGATTTCAATAACTTCCTAGAGACACATTTTGTGGCTTTGATGGAGCGGACTCCCCTCCCTACATAAAGAGTACTTGTGTACTCCTAGTCTTCAAATTGTATGGGCACTCCTTTATTGAATGACTGATAACCTAGCAAATCTCACAAAACATCTTTTTAGGATAGTTACTGAAATGGTAATTTATTGTTTGTATTAAACCAAGGAGAGGAATACTCCTTAAAAAATTACAAACAATGTTTCTAAAAAGAAACAATCGACAACTAAAGAAAATAAAGAAGTTGCTAACAACAAACTGAAAGCAATCTAAGTTAACTAAAAGTAAACTAAACAACTACAATGACCATTAAATATAATAATATTACTTTAATACCCTCCCTTAATGGTCATTCTACTAACTACACCAAGTTTACCCCTAAATTTTACAAATTTGTCCGGACTTAGGGACTTGGTAAGAATGTCTACAGTCTGATCCTTAGTCAGGACTCAGAACATACTTCAAACTCACTGATCCATCTTCAACAAACTGTCGGATGAAGTGACAATGAAGCTCAACATGTTCGGTGTGCTCGTGGAAGACTAGATTTTTGGCAAGCTTTAGCACCCCTTGGTTGTCCCAAAACAAGGGTGAAGGCCCTGCTTGAAACATTTTCATGTCAAAAAGCATCCTCCGAAGCCATACTACCTCACATGCTACCTTAACTATTCTTCAATACTGTGCTTTCTTCAAGGAAAGAGCTACTGCCTACTGCTTCTTACTGGTCCATGTGATTGCACCCGTTCCAAGACTGAAAACATACCCAAAAGTAGACTTCCTATCATCAACAAAACCTGCCCAATCTGAATCTGTAAAAACCAACCAACCTAGGCTCTTTGCTTCTGTTATATAAAATGCCAAAGTAAGATGTCCCTTTCGCACATCTCAATACTCGCTTTGTTGCAACCCAATGTTCAACCTTAAAGGCAATCATGAAACAAGAAATGTAGCTCATAGCATAACTTAGATCAAGTCTAGTGGTTGTAAGATAGATGAGGTCACCTATATTGGAAAAAAAAAAACTCACCAACAAAACTCGCCAAGGAAAATTGATAGTTTTTAAAATCACTAAAACTCGGAAAAAACTCGGCAAAAAACTCGAGAAATGAAAAAATTGCTTAATTTTCATTAAAAACACATTTTTTTTGCAAAATTCAATGACAAGATGAATCCAATGAATCCATAAATGAGTACAAAAGTGTTTTCTATTAATTTTGATTGACTTTAATGTAAATTGATTACAAAATCGCATTCTCATGCGGAATCCTGATGGCTAAAAGCCTGAAAGTCTGATACATGAAAACAGTAAAACTAGAACTAGAAGCAAATACTAAACAACAACTAAATACAACATGCTAGGCTTTCCTCTTCCCTAGTCTAGCAACAGCTAGGGAAGAAGAGGTGGGTCCTCTAGCCCTGCCACGTGTGCGTGGTGCTAGTGGTGGTGGCTGCGGTGCTACTGCTGCTGGCTTTGGCTCTGGCTCTGGCTCTGGCTGGATCTCATCCAACCCTACATCTCCAACTCCTGATGCACCCACATCCTCCATTGCCTCTCTCTCAAAGTCAAGGATTTCATCTGCACTAAACAATGGAGGCTGCTCCTCTCGCCCTGTCCAATCACTATAAGGATCTATCTCATCTAAGTCAATAGGATCCTGTGATTTTTCTTCAACTCTCTTTATGCGCAACCGAAGGTTGTATTGCACAAAGACCAAGTCATTGAGGCGCTTTTGTGTTAACTTGTTCCTCTTTTTCGTGTGAATGGACTCGAACAAGCTCCAATTGCGCTCACAATTGGATGCACTACAAGGCTGACATAGAATACGGAGGGCAATTTTTTGTAGATTTGGGGTTTTTCCACCCCAATTTTTCCACCAAACATCTGCAAAAAACAAAAACAAAATTGAAGAGTTAGAAAACAAAGTCAAAGACTCAAAAGTCAAAAGTCAAAACACATTTTATCAAATTCTAAGATGCATGTGAAATAAACTTAAAATTTAAAGACTCTGAATTTTATACCTGGTGGCAGAGTGGTTCTTCCTCTAACAGCCAACTCTGAAGAAAAGAGATTACCAGTTGCCTCCCTATATATATCCATCTCCTTGACGATGAGGTCTCTCACTGCAACCTCAGGTTCCATCCTCTGAATGCATGTTGTGAGCCCCTCCATAACCTCTCCATTAGGATCAGAGAAGCTCTCTGAGAAGAGAAAAGAAGGGTTGAGGAAGTACCCTGCTGCATGGATGGGTTGGTGGAGTTGATTGTTCCACCTCCTATCAACAATCTCCCATACGGGATCAAATTTGAGGCTGTCCCCCTTGTAATAACTTTTGATGGCCTCCTTGGCCCTATCCATGGCCTCATAAATGTATCCCATTGGGTTTTCATCCCCATCTACCAAGCGGAGGACTCTAACCAAGGGCTCCGACACGTAGATTAAAAATACAAAAAGATCAAAGTTAGAAATTTATAATGAAAGGCTTAAAGTTAAATTAAAAAATATATATTTATATTCAACTTGAGATTAAAATTAAAATCAAAGTTTGGAAGTTACCTTCACGATCTCTGTAGCTTTTTGTGCAAACAAGGGGTCGAAGACTATTGCAGAAATTCTATCTCCTTCGGCCTTCTTTGAATATGAAGTCATTCCATGCTTGACTCACGAACATTTGTCTTAGAGAGCCCAAAGAATCCAAAATGCTTTGCAACGTTAGGAAAATTGTTGCAAACCTTGTGGCACCCGATCTCACCAACTCCTTCCCTTGCGTATGCTCTCTCATCAAACTAAGAACCCAAGGGTGATTGTAGATATATTTTGTGATGCTCCTTGCATCATCTACAATCGGTGCCACCCAAACAAGCTTGCCTATGTCCTCCAAAAGAAGGTCAAGGCAATGAGCCGCACAAGGTGACCAAAAGAGTGATGGATGTCTACTCTCAAGCATCCTTCTAGCTGCCACATACGCTGCTGCATTATCTGTGATGACTTGCACCACGTTAGCAATCCCCACCTCCATCACAACTTCATCCAACAACGTACACAATGTATCTGCAGTTTTTATCCTGTTGGAAGCATCCACCGACTTCCAAAACACAACTTCACCTTTGGAAGCAACCAAAAAATTAAGGATGGTGTGGTTTCTCCCATCCGTCCACCCATCAGAAAGAATTGAGCAGCCAAATTTCTTCCATTTAGTTTTTTGCTCTTCCACCACATGCATTGCCCTTTCCGTTGCATTTGTGAGCAAACTGCAAGTACAAAGTAAAATAATTAAATAAGTACAAAATTGTAAGTTTTAAACAAAAAATAGCTTGAATTCAACATAAATAATAAATTAATTTAAATTTTAAATTAAAGAACATAAAATTTAAGTTGACTTGTCACTTACCTCCCACTCAAATCTTTGCGAGAAGGTGGCTTGAAGCCGTTTCCCGCAACTGTCAATGAAGTGACCATATTGTGCCAATAGGGACTACTCGCCACATTGAATGGTATGTTATTGAAATACCAAAAATCAGCACATGCCATTTTGGCATGTTCATGCACCTCCTTGTTCCACCCTGTAGCCTCCAATGATCCCTGTGCTCCTGGCGTGTTTCTTGGCACAAAAAAACTTTGTGGGTTGCGTGAAGATGAAGGTGGTGGTGGCATTGGCACTCTAGTCGAACTAGAGGACAAGGGGGGCCTAGAGGATGTGGCTATGGAGGATGTGCCATGAATGCGAATCCGTGGACCATGAAGAGAGCCCACAATGCCAATAATAGCTGCATCCTCATCTGACTCTATCTCCATGTGCTCGACCCCGTGCTCCTGAGTCCCATGGGCATGCGCATGTCCACTAGCACTGGCTATGGATGCTGCTATGGCTTTTTTAGCCCTCTCCCTTTGCATTTTTTTTTCCTCAGCAAGTGAAAGTAGGGCAAGCATCTCTCTTCTAATCTCTTCTTTGGGCTTCTCACAAACCTTGGAATCACGTTGAGGAATGCCTGCTAGATGGTATTTGAGGCGATTTATGCCTCCATGATATGTTTTTTTGCATTCACCGCAAACAACTGTTCCAGGCACTGGCCCTCTGACACCATATTTCCATGTAGGGTCTCTAGCCCCTGTTGGACGAGTGCCTGGAACCCATGCTGATGGTGTGCGAGGGGTGGAACTTGATGGGGCGGGGGTGGAACCTGATGCTGAGCATGAACCAGAGCCAGAAGCCATTATAGTGTGTAATCACTGTAATGTGTATTCACTGATCAATGATCAATCTACACATTCAAAAATATGTACAACATATTAGTTTTTAATACAAAAAAAAATTAAAAAACAACCTAAAATCATTAAAACTTCAAAAATCTAGAGCTAAATTTGATTTAAATTGATACAAATGTGTTTAAATGAATTATCAATTAACATTATTAACTAATCTTATCATTCTACACAAAAAATGAACCTAGGTCTGAAAATTTTAAAAAACAGTGAAAAAATGAAAAAAAATCAGCAAAAATCAACAAAGATTGTGATCGGGCCCTAGCCTCTATTATTAGGCGTAATCTGCTGGGTGTCACTGATCACTTAGTTCTAGTCTCCCCTGGTCCTGGTACCAGAGGGGTTTAATGCCACCGGTCAATGCTAAAGAGTTTCACTGTGCCACTTTTAAAAAAAAAAAAAAACAAAACAAAAGATTGTGATGAATCTTGTTTTTTGGATTCTAAATGCAAAAAAATTGTTTCTTTGTGCTCTATCATGTCTTTTTTTCAATTTGGAATGAGTATTTTGCAAGAAGAATGAAAGAAAATAATTAATCAAAAACAAAAAGCAAAAACAAAAACCCTACCTGTGAATCGAATTTCCCTTCAAAATCCACACAAAATGGCGTTTGAATCCGCTCTCCTCGATGGAAAATCGTTGGAAATGATATCTCCTTGCTTGGGGGGGGTGTTTAGCTCCTCACACAAAGTATCAAGTGATTTTGAAATGAAATGAACTTATTAAAAGACGTCTCCAGCCTTTATTCCTGCGCAGGCGAGTTTTTCCTTCGGACTCGCGAGTTTTTGGCGAGTACTCGCCACTAAAAACTCGCGAGTTTTTGCAAAAACTCGAAAAAACTCGAATTTCAAGTTCTGTAAGTTAACTCTGCAAAAACTCGTTTCTGAAAAAAAACTATAAGCTTGTAAAGACTACTGAGTTCTCTCTAGTATGCCAAATCCAGAGGTCGCCAACTAGTTGCTTGAATGTTGACTCATTAACCACTGGTGAGTCTGATTTGGCTAAGAATTTCAGCCCTTTCCCCATGGGAGTAGATGATATTTTGCAATCTGTCATCCTGAACTTCTCCAGCAAACTCCAGGCATACTTTGTAATGTGCCCCTTTTGGGATTAGTCTAAATCTGCCTTGATTTCTTGAAGATATCCTTTTATGATGGTCTAGTGTTCATATTGCATTCTTTTTCTCCTTTTCCTAATCAATCATAGGATAAAGACATTCATAAATTTATTCATTTTTCTATCAAATAATCACAATTACTTATAAGGCTCAATAATTGCTACAAGTATATATATATATATATATAATTACATTCAATAATGTCAATGGAGCATAACATATCAACAATGTTATAAGATAACTAGTAGCATGCATGATTTATTATTCCCCATGCAATCCATAAAAAATAGATAACATTAAATAAATAGCATCATGTATGAATTACTATTAATTAGACTATTATTTAAATCCATGATGTATTTATCAACATCATTATTTAAAAGTACAAACATTTATCTAACTTATTATTTAAATTCATAAAATACTTATCTCCTTATATTCATAAAATACTTATCTACTATCCATCTACCTGTCTTTATAAATTTCAGATGAACTACAGTCTATATTTTGTTTCTTGTTTCCCATTCTATTCTCTATTTCCTTCTTCCTTCTTCCTTCTATACATATCTCATTCTCTCCCTTTTTATATCTTCACATTCAAATGAGAAGATGTATCTTTTTTAAAGGAGACATTCATTAGAAAGGACACAACCTTTTGAAATGATTGCTGCCTTTTGAAAACTAATTCCAAACCTTTCTAATTTATATTTTATTGTTCTCTACAGACTATTGATAGATCTCCTTTTTACATCTTCATTCCTTTACTCTTCTATCTTCTTCTAAAATCTGATGTGTATATGATATATCTTTTTCCTATCTTCCACTCCTTATTTTATATCCTTATACCTCCATGAAGAGAGGCATCTCTTTGAATAGAGATAACCCCACAAATGGACATGACTTTTAGTTAAACATTCCTTAATGATATCTCAAATTACATTCATTTTATTATTTTGTTTTGATGTGTATTATATTTTAATACTTTATTTGTAATATTATTTATATTTATTTATAGTACTATTTATATTTATTATTTAAATGTATATTTTAATATTTATAATATTATCTCTTAATAATTATTTGATAATTATGATAGTATTTATATTAATGTATTTTATTGTGTATCGTCAATATATATTTATAATTACAATATTATCTTATGATGATTGTAATTATAAATATATTAAAATGATAATATTTTCTTTTATAATTTTAATATGTATAGTGTTATTCACTTTCACTTATTTGTATCTCAGAGTGTTTTAATTTCAGGGACATGATAGTCCTCCCCTCCCAACTTTGTTTGTCCTCAAGCAAAAACACCTTAGTTTCTTCTAGGATCTCTTCTTCTAATCAGTCACCAACGGTACCCAAGTTAGTCACCTTTATATATATGAGTTAAATGAAAATGTTCTATAATGATTACTCTATTTGAATGCAAATATATAAATATATTAAATGTATACTTATCTTAGATTTTCTTTTGTGATGGGGACATCACATACTTTGATTGAGAGATGAAAATACTACCACTTGTCTACCAAACTTTCATAGTTGAAAAACTCGGACTTGGCAATAACTCGACAGACCCAAAAATTTTAAAAACTCGGGACTTGGCAAAAACTCGGGGAAAAACTCAGCAATAACTCGGCAAATTTATCGAACATTTGATAATACACAATTTTTTAAAATATTCTTAAAAACACATATAAAGTGAATTTTTAGAACATATTATTGATTTCATCATAATAAGGCACACCATAATAAAATTAATATTATTATTTTGAGTAATTTATAATTTTATACATTTTGTCTTGAATATCTTATTTTATATTTTATATTTATTATTTATAACTATATACCAAAATTTGGATCAAAACTGGATAATAAATAAACTATAAGTTAATAACTTAATGTAATTAAAATTTAATACTATTATATTTTGCAACTCATATATATCAAAACTTGGATTCAAAATGGCATATAAAATTATAAATTACTCATATAAAAATTAAAATTATAAATTATTCATATAAAATAATAAATCACTCATGTAAAATTATAAATTACTCATATAAAAATAACAATAAAAATTATTAAATTACTCATATAATAATAAAATTATAAATTACTCATATGAAAACTTTATATTTCAAATTTTTAAGTAAAAAAAATATAGTTATATAATACTGTCAAAATATAATAATAATATAAAAAAAAAATTCAAAATACAGTCTACTACAATATAGATAGATTAAAAATAAATTTAAAAAACCGACTCAATGAAAATCATGAGATTAAAAATAAATTAAAAAAACACTCAATGAAAATCGTGTAATAAACATTGCCAAATTAAAAATATATTAAAAACAATTGCGTTTAATCATTTCGACTTGCACAGAAATCGCGTATTTTGGAAATGGCGGAATAAAAAATGCAAAAAAGTGTTTGCCTATGTGTGATCGCATGCCCTAGTTGTGCGGCCTAGTCTTTGGTTTTTCACGTCTTCCTGCCTTTTATGCCGATGAAAGATTAGGGGAAAAGTTGTTTTTTATTGTGTTTTATACCTAAACCCTAATTTGCGTCCTCTTGTGCTCACGCACGTCGTCTTCCTACCTCCAAATCGCGTTGCTTAGGGTTTTATATGAAATAAAATCTTTAAAGTCTTTGTTCACCCAGTTATACACCTATTTACAACACGTTTTTGTCTCAAAACCCGCGCGTTTTGGCGTGTCAAACAGAACCGCGATTTTTTCTCATAAAGCGGCTACAAGTAAACACGCAATTTACTCGCCTCCTCTTCCAACACGCAATTACTCGCGATTTCTACGATTTTTCTGCGATTTTTTCATCTATGCAAACTTTTACACCAAGACAATAGTGCAGAAGACCCAAATCTGTCATATCAAATGCTTGACACAAATTCAACTTGATCTGCTCAAGCAAATGTAACCCACTGCCGATAATGATGATATCATCCACATAGATGACAAGAAGAATGATATCACCACCAGTGATCTTGACATATAAACTGGCATCTAAGGGACTCCCCTGAAAACCCTATGCAACCAAATATTTGTCAATTTTCAGGTACCATGCCCTGGGATCTTGCTTTAGGCCATAAAGGACTTTCAACAATCTGCATACCTTGTGCTCTTTGCCTACAACCTTGAAACCGGGAGGTTGCATCATGTAAACCTCTTCCTCCAAATCTCCATTGGAGAAGGCACTTTTAACGTCCACTTGATGAACCTTCCAGCCAAACTGTGTTGCAATGGCTAGGACAAGCCAGCTAATGCTCATCTTTGCTATGGATGCAAAGGCATCCTCATAGTCAATGCCTTCTCTTTGTCAAAAGCCTTTAGCCACCAATCGAGCCTTGTATTTATCAAGTGTTCCATCAACTTTGTATTTTACTTTGTAGACCCATTTGCAACCAATAGTTTTATTCCCTATTGGAAGATCTAACAAAACCCAAGTATTGTTCTTCAAAAGACTATGAGGTTCAAATTTCGTAGCCTTTTCCCATTCAGGTTTACCTTTTGCCTTTGAATAGTCTTGGGGCTCATAAACACTCTGAATGTTAGCCATAAGAGCAAAATTCGTTGTATTTTTCTCGCTCTTGCCTCTAGAAGATCTACCCTCGACAAGCTCATCATCTCGAACATCACCAATGAGCTTCGCCCACCACTTAGGATGGAGAGGAGATGCATTTTCTTCCAAATCAAGATGATCATCATGACTTGGGCTGCTAGGAATGAAATCATCTGGATGCTGATCCAGGTTGACTTTAGGGAAATCTACTAGTATAGGGTCGTGCCTTGGAGATTCTACAATCTCAAAAGCATCAGATTCCCTCCCTTCAGGTGGAGCTAATGGAAGCCTAACACCCAAATCCTTAGTCTTTAGAGGCTGATCATTAGAACTCTTGATGGGAGAAGATAGCTGAAAAGGCTCACCTTCATCAAAAACATCCCTGTTGAATGGTAGATGATTAGTGTCCACATCAATCAGTCGATAGGCTTTATGATTGTCATTGTATCCTCTAAGCATCAACTTCTGGCTTTTGGAATCTAGCTTGTTCCTATTTGCATCTGGAACCCAAAGATACGCAATAGAATCAAAAATCCTGAGATGGTTGATTCTTAGTGTCCTTCTAGACCATGCTTACTTTGGGGTCGTCCTCTTGACGACCTATGTGGGAGACCCATTAAGAAGGTAAACAGCAATATACACTGCTTCAACCCAAAATTTCTTTGGAACACATCCGATCTCCAGCATACAACGGGCCATTTTCATGATAGTACAGTTCGTCCGCTCAACAACTCCATTCTACTGAGGAGTGTAGGGTGTGGTAAGCTAACACTTGATACCATGTTTAGCACAGAAGTTGGTGAATTGGTTAGAACATAACTCACCCCCATTATCTAACCTAAGAGTTATGATTTGATATCTTGCCTCTTTTTCAACTAATGCTTTAAACTTCTAATATTCATTAAACACTTTTGATTTTGCCTTGAGAAAATACACCCACATTTTCCTACCGAAATCATCAACAAACAACAAAAAATACCTGGCACCAATGACCGAAGCAGTATTCATTGGTCCACAAACATTTGCATGAACCAACTGTAGAACCTTGGATGCTCTCCAAGATCATCCCTCTGTAAATGGAGTGTGATGCTACTTCC
>VDFB02064909.1:0-31617 GCA_007258455.2 Sequoia sempervirens | reverse complement strand
CCTTCTGATTACCAAGCATGAAATCTCCCAAAGTTACCTTCTTCCTTTTCTTCCAACCTGCATTCATGTCACTCAACATGTTAGTGTCAAAAATCTGTTTTGTTTGTCCTTTTTGCTGCTTGAACTCAGTCTGATTTTGTGCCCTGTTTCTGCCTCTATGCCACTGATTTCCTTGTGAAGAAACACCACCCCTATTACCCTCAACAATAGGTCATTCAATAATTCCAATCTTAATACTGTCCAAGTCCCACAAAGTCTGATTTTTTGGACTATCCACCTCATAACCCTGCTGCAACTTGTCTTTTCTCAACCTACCAATTTCTTCCCCTATCTTACCCTGCTCATTTACCTGCAAATTCTTCTAAAAAAAAATCACAAAACTTTCATTAGACTTCTCCAAAGGAAAAGGAACCAACTGATATCTAACATCTCCTTTATGCACCAAATATGTATTATGGAATCCATCATGCAATGTCCTTCTAGCATACTGCCATGGTCTCCCTAAGATGATATGACCACAAGTCATTGGAATGACATCACAAAGCACCTTGTTATGATATGATCCAATTGAAAAATCTACATAAGCCCTCTTAACAATCTCTACATGCTGCATTTGAGTTACCCAAGTGGCCTTGTAGGGAGTAGGGTGATCAAAAGTTTCAATTCCCAACTTGGTTACCATATCAGTTGAAACTAAATTGCTATGTGACCCTGAATCTATGAGTAATCTGCCTATTTTACCATGACTGAGACATTTAGTCTTAAAGATAGTTACCTTTGGCTCTTGATGAAGTCTTTCACCTTGCTTGACCATAAGAAACTCACCATTAGTCACAGGGTCTGCCATGAATGTTTTTGGTTCCTCCTTTTTGTCTTCTTCTTCTTGTACCAAGTTAGCTCTCCTTTCTCTGCCCTTATCAACTTGTTCCCATTTAGGACTCTTGAAGGAAGGATGCCCTGGTTCATTGCAATTGAAACACCTCCCTGTGAATGTGCCTCTACCTTGTCCAAATCTACCTCCTCCTCTAGGAGCGTATCCACTTCTTTTATCTGTTAACACCTCCTTGCCTTTGTCATTGCTGCCTTGTCCTTGTTCTCTATTACCTCTGCCCCTGTTTGAACTACCTCCTCTTCCACCATTGCTTCATCTTTCTTGCTTCCTCTTCACCTTTTCTTTTGCGCTAATGGCCAACTGAAAACATTCTCCTAATGTCCTTGGTAATTGCAAACCAATCTCATCTTGTAGATTATACCTCAAGCCATTGATATACCTGGCTACTTTCTCATCTTCTTCTTCATAACCTCCTCCTCGATACTAAGCTTGTGAAATTTCTCAATATAGGACATCATCCATATCCTTTTTGTCTTAATTCTCACTTCATCCTCTTCACATGAATTGTAATCGATGGTAGAATTGTTCCTTTCAATTCAAACCCTTCCATCCTGCCCATGCAGAACCTTTTCTCCAATCCCCAGCCATCCCGCTATTCTCAAACCAGTCCACCATGTCAGTGTTGTACCTCTCAACTTTGTATTAGCAAACTTAACCTTCCTCTCTTCTTCCATCTCTTCAAACTCAAAATAGTTTTCTAAGGCATCAAGCCATCCTAACACCTCTTCACTATCCATCTTCCCCTGATAAAAAACATATGTACCTTCCTCCATGACCTTGTAATCGCTTTCAACAACCCTCACTAACCTCCTTTCTTTCTCGTGGTCTTCTATTACACTCTTATTTTTTGATGATTCTTTACTTCGGAGCGGCGATTTTGAGTTCTTGCTTATTCTTCCACTTTGTTTCCGGTTCTCGCTGCTTTGTTGCTTTTGTTCTCTTTTCCAGATTTCTCGATCCTTCCGACTTTCGAGCATTTTGATTTCCGGAAAGATTATTTTTCATCCCTGTTGATCCCATTTCATGCTCACTGGATGCAGGGTAGGGACTTTGAAAGAAACACAAAGTTTTAAGGCTAATAATGATTCACTCTCAACCTTCCAAATAGGCACCAGTATGGAGATAAGGCCTCAATAATGCACCAAATGACTTATTTGCCTTCCTTATGGACCCAAAACCTAGGAATGCTCTTAAGAGACACAATTACACTTGTCTTAAATGAACTCAAAGCCCCAAACCCCTGTCTTGAACAAAATCCACTTTTCCACCTTAACTAGGCCTTCTAGCCCAACTAGGCCTCTAGCGAAGGATTTTTGACTTTGCTCTCAAACTTTCCAAAGGACCCTCCAATATAATGACTGATTAAGATGTTTTTTATGATGAAAAATAACATATCCAAACCCTGATAGCACTTGCTTCAGACAATCCCTTCCAAAACCTGTTGTTTCCTCAAAAACTAGGCCTAATTAGCCCTCTTTTTCAAAGCAACCCCTCTCTAAAGTCATCCCCTGACCATGAAACTTTCAACAGTCTCTTAAAATGTCTCAAAACCAAATATTACAAGTTTTTAGGCTTCTATGACACCCCTAACACACTCAAACACAAAACCCTCCTTAAATTGCCTCAAAACTAGGGCTTTTTAGTTACTCACCTTCCAAACACTTCCAGAACCCTCTCTTTGACTTTTCACCATTAGATCAACATCATAAATCAATACAAACTCAAAAACACACCCCTCATTAAGGCAGATCTCCTGCTGCTATACCTTAGCACCCATTTTCATGCACTTTTCCCTTTGACAACTCGGTGTAAACCTTGATATTCCTCTTTCCTGCACATTAGTTTGTCAAATATATATGATACATGTTAGGAATGATCCATTTCACAGGTCACAGCAACATTTTACCTTGAAATGGATCAATCATCCATGAAAAACCTCAAAATTAGTGAAAAATCTGCACTTTCTTGAGGACAGTCAGCAATATAATACAAAGAACTGATTATAAACATGTATCAGAACATGAAAGGGCTTAAATACATGTAGATACAAGTCCCTAAACCATCCTACTAAACAGATCTTCAATAGAAATCAATAAATCATCAAAAGAGCACAAGAAAAATGCAAGAAATTGCTGTTTTTTTTGCTTCTTCCTGTAGCAGTCCGTACAAAATCCGTACCAACAACCCAACCAACGTAAAAATGACTTCTTATCCTTTTTATACTCATTACCCAACTTCTCAAACCGTTTGGAATTGGTTTGATTACATTAAAGTTGCTAAAACATCAAAAACACACTTTCCCGCCAAAGTTGGATTTTGAAAATTTGAATTCTCCAACTTGAAATTTATTGAACCCCTATCAACTATAAAGCTTCTAAACTATTACATGGCATTATTCAACCTTATTTGACATAATTAAAGCACTATATTCCTATCTAACCTCCTAGAACATGATTGTTCCATTTACATTGCAATTTGGTCCTAGGATCCTTATTAGGACCCTTAGGACTTTTGACCTCTTTAATGTGTTCACCCATTCCAAAGGCCATTATAGGCTCCAAGATATCATAATTGATGCTTTGAGGTGATTGATAGGTCTTCAAGACCCCTGCATTCTCCTATCTCCTGAAGAGTTCCTTGAAGAGCTTGGGTGCTCCTGCACCACCCTTGCCAACTTAGGAGCTTTCACTTTTAAAATTAAAATATGTGATAATATATCTTTTATCCCCGAACATGTGTGTGACTTGATTTCTAATGATGTCAAAGTAAAAATCCCTTGATCTTGAGTTAGATTTATTGCTAGTTCCTTTTAATAGATGGCACACTTGGCATTTATGATATTCTACCTCCTCTAGCTAGTATTTTCATAAGTTTTTAGATTCTTTATGTGGGAATTCTTCTAGTAATTTCTATTGCATTCCATCAATGGATTTGTTGATTGCTCGAATATGGGTCGTGACTTGGTGTAGGATGAACCCACCTCCTATGAGGTGTGGAAAAATGACATTGATGTTTGGACTATTCTCATATGAGGTAAATTGGCATTGTTTGTTGAGGGTATGGTAGGGCATGACCCTAATCTATCACTGAGTTTACGAACTCCTAGAATGAGGGTAATTTCACCATTGATGAGTGATCCTTCCATGTTAATAAGGAGCTAATTGTGGAGGTCACTAGGCTTTCCTTGCATGGGGCCTGCATTCCCAAGAAGCCCAAGGGGCATTACTAGAAGAACTTGGATAGGTTTTTGAAGGAGGGAAAAAAGGTTAACAAATTGCAAAATGGTTTCAATCGTTCCAACCTTCTTGAGGTGTGGAGCAAGAATGTGGAGGTGTTAATGAAGTATGTCACGTTGGAGGGTCGCTTTCGTCAGTTTCATGCCCATCTCTTTCCCATGTTAAATAATTTTTGATATAATGTCAAAATGAACTTTGCTTTTTGGGTCCTCTCCTCTCTAGAATAGTTCATCAAGGTTGTTCAGGGTAAGAATAAAATCCTCCCCATCCATTAGGGGTTAATTTTTCATCTTTTTCACCACAATGCCACTCTTTCTCCCTCCCTAGAGCCTTTGTCAAAAAGAAAACCTTGGTAATTTATTTAACCCAACTAACCCTTGGGAGGCCCCTTTCCACTTGTGGCCCTAAGAAGACTCTACCCACCACTCGCAGAGTTACCAGGGTGTGGGGTAAAACCCGTATTACCAAGAACCCAACTCCCGACCTCAAAAAGCATGTTTCGTTCCTTGAACCCACTCCCATTTCTACTTCTGGTTCTGATCATTTTGAAAAATCAAACGATGAGTCCTAGAAACCTACCGTTGAAAATGCTCTCGTTGGGTCCCCTGTCCACGATGATGTGTTTGATGTTTACAAATCCCCCTAGGCGACTAACCTGCCCAACCCTCAAAGATCCCCCATCCCGTGTGTTAATTTGGAGGGTGCCTCTAGTGAGCCCAATTTGGATAAGGATGTTTGTTATGATGCGCCAAAAATTACACATCTAAACAATAACACAACCATCAATTTTTTTACAAATACACATAACCTTAACTACGCATGAACATAGAACATACTAATGATAAGGTACATATTAAATATCCATAGTAACATTTATTTTTAAAATGTTCGTATTAGTATTATGATTACCTCAACTCATTACTATTCCTTTAGGATTTTACATTTACCAACATTATCAACATTGACACTAATATGATTTAAATGATATTATCTTTAATACTCAATACTAATATTTACTTCCCATTACCCTCCTCATATATAACTCTAAGTTTACTTAACATCATTATTCACAACAACATAAAATTTTACTACTATTGATATTTTTCCAGTTGTAGTTTTCACCACTAATATTTACATTATTATTATTGAATCAAACTTCTTGCCCACTAACTTGTTCTAACCATCCAATATTGATGTTACTCATAACGTTAGTGTTCATATTATCTAAATTCCTAATTGATGAAGATATTATTGTGATTAAAAATCATAACAATAATACCATTAGTTGATAAGGTGCTCACTACCCCCTTGAAATCTTCTTAAATAATAGTACAAAAATAATGTCAATTAATAAATTATAATTCTATATAAGTATATCATTATCCCATGAAAAAAGAAAATAAAGTAACACCATATTCAAATGTAACCATTACTTAAGGACAACTATTCCATTCCTTAGAAAGAACTCATGACAACAATTTTGATGATCATAGCCCCAAAAGATGTTACTGTTACTTGATTATCTACCTATACCCTTTTAATTAGAATCAAATAGGACATCTAAAGTTATTGGTGCAAGTAAATTAAAAATTCAATAGATTTGAGGCTGGGTTTAAATTTATTTCCAAATAATTCAAGATTGAGTTACACATTTATAATTAGAACTGAGGAAATCAAATGCCAAAGATGCAATGAAGGTGGTGAATTGACTCCAATTTAATTTACCTTTCTAAGTTATCTATTTAATACCTATTCATTAGAAATAAAATCAATAATTTTAAACAATACTTAAAATAATCTCATAAACATAAACATGCAAATAACATTCTATCAAATCGAAGGGACTAACTATTCAATCTTAATAAATAACATTTTGACACTATTGGACCAACAACTCAAGATCGATTATGCATATATGCAATATACAAACACACACGTGCTATAATACATGATTATTCCAAAATCAATATCATTCATTAAAATTTATATTTAATCTAAATTGGCTTAAAAGGTATAAGGGTAAACAAATTTAATCTTGATCCTTTAATTTGTGTTTCTACCCTAACAAACACTTTTCTTAAAATTACTTTTTAGGTGATTGAATTATCAATTTTCCTTAGACTCTTCTAAACTAAGATATTTAAAGCATATTCATACATATATGGAAATACTCTTTTTCCTTGGATCAAATGAAAATATTGCTCAACCACTAATAAACCAAATAAATGATTAAATTCTCTAACAAGAAACAAATCCTAAAAATATAAAAATAACAGAAAACAATTAAATAGAACTATTACTTTAAAACATTTCTAAATTAAGACACTTAAATAATAACTAGAAACTACTTTCAAAACTAACTTATGATTCCTTATAAGCAATTCCTTTCTTTGCAAACCTATTTGCATCTTCAGCCTACAAGATGGAAACCTATTTGCATCTTTCAGCCTACAAGATGAAAATAATTTTCTTGAATATTTTTCAAACATTTTCTTGTAAAATTAATTAATGCAATTAATAAATAACCATGTTTGCAATTTGCAGATTTCAGAGTCCCTTCAGATGTTTTAACTGATAGATTACAGAGTGCTGAATTTTTTTTCCATTATCTCATATTTATATGCATGTGTATACAATTATATTTTTATTTAAATGTGTAACTGATCGTCATACACAAAACCACATGATTCAAATCTAAGAGCATGAACAAATTTGATTCTTATTTGTTTCCAGATTTTACGTTATTATCAGACACGGGTCTGAGTGTATCAACGGATTCAAAATTCATACTTTATATATATCTTGATCATGGACGGTGCTGAGCCCTCTAAATATTTTCTTAACTCTTTTAAAGTAAAACTTTCTTTTATTCGAATGTTTAAGACATCTCTTTTATAAGTTTATTATTTGTAAAGACATACTCTGAATGTTTTTTTCATTTATCTTTTTATAAAAGGAAAAAAGTTAATTTAAACTCCAAAAGACTTCTATCGCTTCTAAAATTTCTCAAACAAGTAGGAAGTTTGCTACTCAAGACACAATCCTTTTATTCTCTTAAAGATTTACACAAATGACTTCTATGATTTCACTTATCAAGTTCACATTTCCCCAACATTAATTTCTTATATTTAGAGCTTGAAGCATGCCCAATGTTTCCTTAAATTTACACATCTAGATGAAGTATTACAAAAACTGAACCATTGCACAACAAATACATTTACCATATCTCCACCCTTGGAACTTGGGATTTTTTTGAATTTCACAAGGTTTATCTCTATTTTCTTGAATCCTGAATATAGATTTCTCATTGATCCCCATCTTCAATGTACAACCTAAAATAAGAGGTCAACAAAAACAACAATATGGCCACAAGCTCTCCTCCCAACCGTAGGATTCTTATTCAATCCACCTGTAAGCTCTAAGGGTCACATAACTTTCCCTTACACACACCACCACTATTCACAAGCGTTAAACAAATTACACCACATACTATGCACAATGCAAACACTCATGCTATAATTCATCACCCTAACCCTTAAATAGCTATACACATTAAGAGAAACTAAAACAAGGTGGAACTCCAACAAGACAAAACCAAACACATAATTTCAACAATACCTCAAAAGTATCTAACATTAAGTTGCACATAAATTTAAAACATAAACAATATTTCATGCATCTTAAACAAAGATCTACAAAGGGGTAGACCTTACCAACTAAGTGTAAATACAAAAGGTGATAGCCTCTCCTTCTCCAAGTCCTATTCTTACATTATTCCTCTCCCATCCTCTCCTCTATCTCCACTAAGAATTCTCCTTCCCAAAAGGAGAAAGCATCCCAAGGACAAAAGTAAAACCAAAGCAAAAGAGAGAAGCCCCTTCTCCTTTCAAGAGAAAGAATATATATGGAAGGAAAAAAGGCAGTTCCAACTCCCCATAACTTCCCAACCACCCAACCAACTCCAATTTTCGCCACTTTACATAAGTGGGTAATTAGAGTGGGTTTTAGACTTTATTTAAGGGGATTTATGGAAATAAAAGACCCCTAATCCATAGACCTACTACCTAAGAAACCTTTTAAACAATTAAATTCACACAAAGACTTCATCAAACACAAAATGAGTAATCACATTTAAAAGGTGACTCAAGGGTCTAATAAAACAACCCCTCATACATGCACAACCCTTAAAAGCAAGGTTAAAACACTTATCCTTGACAAGACTAAAAATTCATAAGGGAAGTAGCTTTGTGACTCCTTGATCAATATTAGCCACGTTTTAACCTGTTTACTTAACCAAAAAAAGGTGTTAGTATTATTCATGATTAACAATAATTGAAACAAATGGCAAATGAAAAATAACCTTTTAATAATAATTAGCCAAAGAATTAAATCTACACAAGTAACATATAATTTATGTACTATTTAAATCAAGATATCGCTACTTATGACAATAATACTACTATAAATAAACATTAAATATCAATCATCCTCTTACCATCACACCTACTCACACCCACAGTATATAATCACCTAACATCATGTAATTCACATAACATACAGAGTAATATTACCAATAACTAAACATCTTGATCATTGTACATACCTACATAGACAAGGAATAAAACTCATATGGTTATCACACAAATCACAAAAACCATTAAAGTTAGATAAGATTAGTTAGTTAGAAATTAAAATATGATAATCTTTGATGTATAGGAACAATCATCACAAATGTGTATTATCCAACATAAAAGGACATAAAATATAGGACATAAACCATCAACAACTAATAGGATCAACAAGGTGACAAGGGATAGGGTCTTACATTTGTGAGGCTTGTGTTCCCCTACGACAGAAGTTGAATGATATTTCGTCAGCTGTCAACGTTTAGAATGACATTCTAAAGTGGCTTTTGGGATAGCTTGTCACTACAAAGGATAAAATTTAGGTTTTGGAAGCTAAGGTTCTTAAGAAAAAGTCGTCTTGGCTGGGTGAGGTTGAGGATGGTGGGTGTTGGGATTTGTTATCCTTTCTTGCTAAGTCCTTTGAAAAATGAGAGAATTGGGAGAGTGAGGTGAATGGGCTCGGAGCTCTAGTGGGGATGAAGGAGGATAAGGTTAAGCCGCAGTAGAAAATTGCTACTATGCACTATAATCAAGAAAAAACATTAAAGTATCTCCAAGATATTGTGGATTACAATAAGGAGATTGTCAAGAATACCATGGTCACAATACACCATGTTACAACAGTTAGGGTAAAAGGATTGCAAAGGTTGGTCATGATGTTGTACATTCAAAGAAAAAAGGTAAGAAGGAGGGTAGCCTTGCTCCTCTCGGTGCTAAGGAGATCTTGACTACACGCAAGGGTCCCTTGACCTTTGACAAAAAACTCCACTTCCTAGCTAAGGAGTGGCATGCCATTAGTGGCCTTCAACTTTTGGGAGACCAGTAGCTAGTCTTGTCCCCTGCCAGTCTTGTTCTACACTCTGTGTTTATTGTTTTTGTTGATTTGGTAGTTGTAGTTTCTTTTTTTTCTTTCTAGGTGCCTCACTTCTCGTGATCCCCCTTGTTGGGCCTCTATGGTCATTTTGTAAGGGTGTGGTCCCTTCCCCTTTTAATTTAATGAAAACAAATACATTCAAAAAATCATAAATTATTTCTTAAAATTAAAAAAAATGTATTTATGATCTACACATGAAATATAAAAAGCTCACATCATCTTTAAATTCTTAACGATTTAGTTACTATTTATTTCAATGTCCCACTTTGGCAAAAAAGTGGGACACACTATTGTGGGATCACCCATTTATATAGATTTTTATTAAATGGTAAAGGTAGATTTTTAAAAGTGCCCAAACTCTTATATAACCAAAGAAGCAAAACAATAAAAATCACATCAAAAGGGTAGTTACATAGAAATTAGTTAGGTGGAAAGTAGAATGAGGCTACAAAAAAGTTGAAAGGAGACATAAAGCCAATAGCCAAACATAGCCAGAATCATAGAATAGGGAACCTTACAAGAGGTGGGTTAGGGAATTGAGAGCTACAATAGCTTGCCACTCCTCTTTGAGGAACTCAATATGATCAAACATAATTTAATCCTCCTCCTTCTTACCAATCACAATGATGTTATCCTTAATTTGACTCCATGTTCCCTTACTAGGAGTAAATTTCAATGGTCCCACTTTCTTCTATCATTTGAACCATATGGATTCTCATAGCATGATTATTAATGGTAGTTGTACTCATGTTAATTTCACCTTATTGAGATTATCATGCATTGAATGTAGCTCAACTTCAAGATTCTTAATCCCAGCTTCCTATTTTTCCTCTCATCTTTCCTCATATTCATCTCCCCTAGAAAATTCTACTGGTCATACTAGAAGCAAAAAATCATAGTGGGCTGTGGAAGATCCCCATTGAGCTACTAGTGCAAGATAACAATCCTTGTTTTTAGTTTTCACTATATATCCAATTGAAGAGAATATTTTGTCGATTGAACTTATTCTTTAAACTTCCCAATATATCTAATAAAGCACCAATCTTGTTCTCAATTCTTTACTTCCCTTCAAGGTCCATCCTATAGATATCAGAACAAGGCCTAGGGATCACAACATTTTTCTTATGTTTATCATTTAGCTCATACCTTCCTCTTCCCCTCAAAATTTTATGCCACCATTTAAATTCCACTTACCACCATGACCAATAGTATGGAATAAAAATTCTCATTCCTCCTCTTTGTAGCCTCAATTAAAATATATTTACAAATATGATCCACAATTGAACCACTACTTTCACTAGCACATCCTACTAGTCATGCCATTGGCCATAAAGTAGTTAAAATAGTCCTAAGAAATAAAAGTGGATGATATTAATATAGATCTATGGCTACTCACCTCTTTACTTTGGTCACCAGTAGGTATTTGGGAGTATTTCCCTCATCAAACTAGCCCAACCTCTTAACCTTACCCCTAATTCTTGATCAAATTTAACCATAGAGATCTTCAAAGAGAGTGAATTTTATTTTATTTTTATCTCATCGAACTAGAATAAGAATCAGGTCCTAGTGGATGGGCCGATCAACCTTATTGAATTAGGCATTGATCATGGATAAATCTAACATGAATAGGAAAAATGGGTCACTCACCAAATTTTAATGTCTAAAGTGATTCAAAAGAGTAATATGGTAGGAATAAACACATTTAAACCTACCTTCCAAAGTGACATTCTTGATAATTTGTAGGATAACTTTATTTCAAGGCTTGGAAGGGGATATTTGAGATAACCCACCTATAATTTCTTAAGTGATTCCCTCCCCTTAAAAAAACCTTAGTATCTCATTCTCTACACCTCTTTTTTTTAAACAAATTCAAACCATCAAATAAAATAGTCATGGATTGAGCTATACTTTCTTTAGAAACTTCAATTTCCATCCTTCTAGAATCTTCACATGCCTCACTTTCCAAGATTTTGTAAAGTCCAAATATAATGCAAGATCATGCTCTTTAATTCTTTTCATTTAGCTAGTAAGGCATCCCTTTCTTAGGATACATTCCAAGGTGTAGGATTATCTCTAACCTCTTCACATAATGTTGGTTCATATCTAACCATGTCACCACCCATAGTCATAGAGAAGTGCTTGATCATCTTCATGAAGATGTTACAGTTGACCACATTCCATTATATGAACAAATAGAGACAAGATAAAAATAGATGGGATAAGATACATGCATGAGAGCAACCAAAATTATATGTATTCATAAGAACTAATGATGGTTGAGAAATATGGTAATAATGAAACTAAATTGGGGAGATTTCATTAATAATAAGAGCTCAATCACACTCTCAAGTAGAGAAGTGGTGTCAAAGCCCTTATAAAAGCCGAAACTAGCAATGGATTTATTAGCAAACCAATTCATAACTTCATTTCTCTCTCGATAAATGTGGTAGATTCCAATTCACTAGGGAAATCTATCATGCCTATGGTGTCCTCAACAATGTTTATTATAGTCTAGCTACATGAACTTTCCTTATATAAACATTTCAAATAATCACCCTCAATAACAAGTTTAGGAATATTGAGCTAAAGGCTTCCAAAGCTTTAGCATGGTAATTAATTTGGACTATAAAATGAATAGAAAAAGCTCCAACAAAATTCTTTTTTGTGGTCTCTTATAACTCCTCAACCTCCAACTTAAGTAAGATTCCATTTTGAAGCTCTATCAAAAATTTAATTTGAACTAGTTAGGAAATGGGCAAGGCCATTGATCTAAACTTCTATCCACTATCGTTTTATCTAACCCTTTAGGAACAAATTTCTTAATGTAAATTTATATAAATTTGATAGTAAATTTGTATTAATTTAACATCAAGTTAATAATTTAATATTAAATTATGATATGTATATCAATTATATAAATTAGATTGTAAATTTATATCAATTTTAGTATCATTTTTTTACTAAATATTTATGTTAGATTAATTTAGTGGCATAGAGGTTACTACATTTGTAAAGGAACATATGGGAGATAAGAAAAAGGAAACAATAAGGAAAGAGATGGTAGAATCTATGAACTTGTATGCAGCTTTAATGTATAAGAAGAAAGAATTGGAGGAGCTTTATCACGAGGTAGGAATTTTGTAGGCTTTTTTCTATGATACTTGCAAAGTATTGACAAGTTGTGCATCACCCATCAAAATGGCTAGCTCCCTTGTCCTCATTGGCATCCTCATTCTAGGCTTCACAAGTTTGAATGAACTAGAACGACATGCAAAAATAAAATAAAATTGGAAAACATATAATTTAGGTGGTTCATCAAAAGTAAGTTTGGCTAAATCGTCTTGATTTAAACCATATGCACCCCATGTTTTCTATTTAAGCACCAAATGGCATGGGAAGAGATACTTTGGTCAAATTTATGTTATGTCCAACCATGTTGACTTGCCCTAAAGGATGACATAACTCCAAACTTTCGCTCATCAAACTTTCAAATAGGTAAAGTGAGATGGTTAAGTGACATCCATGATGTTCTCTCCACATTTCTTCCACTAACCATACATCTATATATGTCCTACATGATCAAGACATGCATCAAATTTAATAACAAAGATCATAGTCGAAGCACAATTAAGCCTATATAACAACATGCTCATATTCATAAAAACCAAAATACATTTAATATCTCAAAACATGATATTCAGACATAACCTCTATCTACACAATCATAATTAAAAATATCTCAAAATACTAAGCACACTTAATCTCTCAAACAAATTATATATAATACTCTAATCAAACTTATACAACTTACAAAATTATATTCCACTAACTAAAAAAAACCTCTAAATCATGTGCATTAGTACATGGATATAATTATAAACCAACAAGTAGTACCCTATATATTTTAAACTCATAAATAATCCATCTACCCAATAATTTTTCAAAACATGCTAAACATTAACATTAATAAAAAAATCAGAACGTTTCAAAAATCACACATAAATGGGCCTTACCAAAAAAAAGTCTTAAAGACTTGTAGCAGCAAAACAGAAAACCTTAAATAAAACACTGTAAATTTATAGTTACCACACAAAATACATTGATAAGAATTGTGAAACAGCTCTGATTTATTATAAGCTTATTCAACTGAAAGCCAGGAATCACTTGGTAAGCTTCCGCTTACCGCAGTGCATTCTCAATTTGCAGGTTTTATGATCTTATATCATTGACTTATACGACACATTCTAAATTTGTAATACTTTACAATGAGTTTACTTAAACAACACATTCTAAATTTGTAATACTTTACAATGATAATTATTTGAAGTCTGAATCAACAATTCCTCTTGGAAAAGACAAGGCGACCGCTACTCTCAAGAGATCTGAGCTCATTCACAAGTTCTTTCATGGTGGGACGTTGCACCACATCCTGTTGAAGGCAATTAAGAGCCAAATGCAGTACTCGCTTGGCTATTCTACTGGGGTACAACCCCTGGAGCTGAGGATCCATTATCCTATTCAATAACCTCTCATCTTCCACTAATGTTCCGCAGAACTTCACTAGATTTCTTTCTTCTTCTGGAAACTGAGTGTCCATGTTTTGCCTGCCTGTTAATAACTCCAATAACACAACTCCAAAGCTCCAAACGTTACTTTTGGGGAAGACGTGCCCATCTTTCAGCGTCTCAGGGGCTAAGTAGGCCGCCGCCTGCACAGCCCAAAAATTTGGAGAAGAGTTACTGAGAAAATTCTGTGTTTCAAATGATAAGATCCCTGATAAACAAAAAAACCTATAATGAATTTAAGGTAGCTATCCTTATTAGGAGTTTTTCTCATTACTCTGTTGGCGACGCCAGGAATTTTTGGTGGCTTTCTTGCAAAACAGTAATCGGAAAGTCTGGCATTAAGATCTCTGTCGACTTGAATGTTGATCGTCTGAAAAGATCTGTACGCCACCTGCTTTACATTACTGAGGTACAAGTAGGTTATTTTTAACTTTTAACAATAGCAATGACATGGAAGGGGATGGAAAGTGGAGTGAAATTTTTTTATTATAGTTGGTATGAGTTTTTGATTCAATTGTGCTTATTTTCTATTTAGATGTATATGATCACAGGATCACAATCAATGATTCAATATTCGAAAGGAATCACTGAATGTGATGTAAAAGATCGAATGAAAAATGCGAAACTTTGAAAGAAAAACAGATCACCGAATATGATACGAACATATGAAAGAAAAGCAAATCATTAAATGTAATGTGAAAAAAGATCTGAAACATCCAATAGAAAACATTAGCAATATCTATTTATGTATGTATATATATATATATATATATATATATAAAATTTACAGCGAACTACGAAATCGAAATTGGAAAGAAATATTGAGTCATACCTCTACGGGAGACAAATCATGCAGGAAGGCGAGGCCTCGAGCTGCACCCACGGCGATGCTGAGTCTGGAAGGCCAATCCAGAGCCGATTTTTGGACAGATGAAGAGTATAAGAGACGGTCCAAACTGCCGTTGGCCATCCTCTCATAAACTACTATTTGTTCCGACTCGGGTTTCGTTTTTCCCTGTACCGGGGACATATGGACATGGAAGCCCACCACAGCGCAAAGATGCGGGTGCTGCAGTCGCGCCACAGACCTCAACTCCGCCACCCATTTTCGAACTGACTTTGGAAACCCAGTTATAACAAAGTCGTTATTCTTAAAAGCACAGTGATAATCTCTAGAGCTACAAATTATCAACAATCTATAATATTGGAGTATTTTTTAGTTTTTAAATTGAATCGTGACAAATCGTATTCTATGATCTATAATCAAGATGATAAAAAATTAAAGAAGTAAAAAAATTAGAATGTGATCCAAAATATTGTGATTCAAATTGTTAATGAAAAATAAATGCGATACAATCAAATAATTGATGCTAGAAGCTAAAGTTTGTTGATTTAAAGAAATAACACTACCTGAGAGATCGGTGAGGCAATCCGAGTAATGTCTACGTCTGTTTTGCACAAGGAAGTTGCATAAACGGGCCCTGCGCCTCCGTCCCTGCACGACAATTCTTTGGAGAAGTTGTTGCAGGCTCTCGCCACTTCTTCCCAAGTGAAAGGCCGTAATGCGGCGAGCTGTTGTTTGGGAGGAGGCAGGGGCTTGGGCTCTGCACTACGCTGGCTATTCAAACGGCTCATTTCCCCACGGGATCCCATCCTTTGAGGAGAGGGGAGAGGGAGAGGGAGAGGGGTAGGGGGAGGCAGGGCGACTTGAGGAGAAAGAGGGTGGTGGCCTTTGGTTAGCAGTGGAGCCGAACGATACTCCACTTCATCCTTACCGTCCTCCTCTTTCATTTTGGGGTTTAGGTTAAGAATTCCGCTCCATAGATAATTGGTTTTGGCTTTTATTTTTAGCGTGTCCCTAATTTTGACTGTCCTGCTTCTCTGGAAAACCTTGGACGCAGAAGAGAAGAGAAATGACTGTATGCCTTTCAACTTGGCATCAGCAAAGTCCTCCTCCTGTAGACCTCCGAAACAAGCCATTGGATCCTGTCCTCTTCCTCTGCGTTTGAATGAAATGAAAGATTTTTAATAATATCTACAAAGCTAAAGCAATCTATGGGAACCTAGAGCAGCACACTGTCCTTTTCAGAAATAGAGTATCAAAAGTCTTAGAAAATTTGTAATCTTCTTTCAAAATCAGATCTTCAGCAGTGAATTTTGAACAGGAAGTTTGCAGATCAAATCTTTGATAGTGAATTTTCATCAAAAAATTTGCAGATCAGATCTTCAACAGTGAATTTTGATAAGAAGTTTGCAGATCAGATCTTCGACATTAAATTTTAATCAAAAAGTTTACATATCAGATCTTTAACAGTGAATTTGATAAAAAAAAGTTTCACAATTTTACCTAAAGAAATCAGATCAACCATGGGAAGCTCATCTCATCTCCTCTGGGTAAGCAAGTGGAATGCTTAAACGATAGGTAGCCATGTGCTAACAAAAATGTTAGGTAACGGAATTTATTTTCTCCCCATTAAAATCTTCAACTTTTTTGTAGCAGAAGCATTAAGAGCTGAAACGTGAAAAATTTATTAGGGGGAGAGCGTACACGTATTGCCAATTCATTCCAAATTGTTTGGAACGAATCGGTATCATTCCGTACATCCAGTTTCATGACACTGAAGCGATTTTAATGGTCATCACGGACCTCAGACTGGTTGCCTGCGGAGTAAGAGCACCAGTGCTATTAGTTAAACGCTTGCCTAACAGAGCTTTTAAATTAGCCGGTGCATTCATGTTAATTCAGACGAAAACGGTTTGCAGTGAAGCATGGAAGTTTGTTGCGCAGCCGATCCGAAGCTTGTTATCTAGTTTCGTCCGTGCTCTGATCTTCCTTCCATAATCGAGAACGAGGATTTTGTTAGAAGCTTTTTACAGCCTGGATATTCGGGAGGGTTTTAATAACTCTGAGGTATTTCTTATATTGAGATTTATTTTATTATTATTTAAATTTATAGATATTAATAAATGTGCAATAAATGAAGTGTCATTTATTATTTAATTAGTTGTTTTAATTTAATTTAATATATATTATTAATGTGAGTTGTGTAAGTTGGATTAGACCCCTTCAAAGTTTGTTGTTTGTTGTTTAGTTGTTCTCTTCTTAAAATATCATTTATTATTTAATAAGTTGTTTTAGTTTAATTTAACATATATTATTAATCTGGTCACATGGTTGGACAGCTTTTTAGTTGTCCTTGTAAAAGGTTTCAAGCCATTTCAAAATCTATTATTGTTTGTTGTTTATGGTTGGTTAGTTATTTTTATTGCTACTATTTTGATGTTAGTGGATTTTAAAAGATCATTAGAACTTATTTACCCTTTAGTCAAAACCATATATTATTAATGTATAAAAATATGTAGAGCTATTTATTAGTTTATATTAAAAATATAAATAATGGATTTAAGTAAATTTGATTGATTGCACATAAAAATTATATATTAAAATATTATGTATTTAACATCATATTGAATAATTTGAATTTGTATATTTTATATAATATTTTAGACATATAAAATATGTTATCAACACTACATTAAATTTTATAAATTAAATCTATATTAGATCATTTAAAAGAGAATATTGTTTATCCCAAATCAAATCTACATTAATTTTCTAATGAATATTACATGTTCTTAACTTTCATATTTTCTTTTTTAATTTCTAATAAATGTTTCCTTCTATTTGAAGTTATGTACAATTAATGTATTTATTAGGACCTAAATCGCCACTAAATAAAGTACCTACATAAATCACAATTAATATATATTTCAATTATGAAATTTATATGCTACCACTCATATTTCAAAATGTCCTCTCAATTTGCACCATCATCTCTCAACCAATACAATTCAAGCTCATGAATTGAATATATTAAAATTTTACAAAGAAAAAATTAATAAGTTGGAACAAGATTCAATAAAAAATCGTCCAAGGTAATGAATATGTTCAAATTTTGAGATTGTTTTTCCAATCATTTATCAAATATTGGCTTGCTTGTTATACCAAGAATATTATATAGCTTTATAGTGGGTGTTGAGAACCTATGTACATAAAAGCTTTTCCTTTATCAATTTTGTCAATAAAAAGTTACAGCCTTAAATTATATAAAAATGTTACTAAACAATTTATTAAAAGTTATATGAAAAAATATGAAATATCTTTCTTTCTTTATATTGTCTTTATAAAAGTAATCATATTGATGTGTTGGTTGTTGAAGGCATATATAGAATAAATATGAAATATCTTTCTTTCTTTATATTGTCTTTATAAAAGTAATCATATTGATGTGTTGGTTGTTGATGGCATATATAGATGTAATTTTCATGTTGAATGTGCTTACATGAATTGCACATGTTCAGGAAAAACCATTTTTTTCTCAACAATATTCTACCTAATTCTCTCAAAATTGTAAACTAAATTCTATTCAAAAAATAAATGAAACAACCACCTTACCATTGTAGGGCATAGATAGTTTGAATACAAATAGTAAGATTGTGGTTTTATCTATTTTTTAATATTTTTTCATTCTCGAATGGCTCAAGATATATGTAGTTGAAATGAAATATGCATAGATCATTCACTATTTATATGTATCCAAGTTCCATCTTCATAAATTTAGAAATTTTATTCAATTTTGTTTGGAGTTATTGATTATTATCTAAGAATCTAAAAAATAACATGCAATATTAAATGATTATGTATGAACATCTATTCAAATGATTTGATCAAGAATTATAAAAAATACATTACATATATGAGTGTATTATGTTAAAGTAAATAGTGTCTCTATCCATCTCTAGATAGGATATCACCTTTCTAGGATTGACCTATTCACACTCATAGCTTAAGTTTACTTAGGTTTATTTTTCTTTTGTCTCACTTCATATGGTTGATACATGTGTCCACATCACTTGAGATACCTATGGCATGTATACTTGCCACTTACTCACACACTTGTCAAGTGAGCTCACAAGTGTTACACATTTGGAGGGGTAGTCAATCATCATCTCTAACCTTATTACTTCATCCACCTTGCCTATATATGCAAGGTTCCTCATTGTATTTACACTCTCTGTATTTTATATTGATATCTCGCGTTTCATAACATGTACGTGTTTCTAATATAGCCATTTTTTCCTAATTTTGAAAATTCTGGTAAAACACGATTTTCCTGCAACATTCTTTTTCTGTAGTACAGTCTGAAAGTATCATTTTCTGCGTTTTTTATTGCAAATTTGTCTTGTGCAGGGCATATTCTATTCAAATTGTTGGAAGAGACAAAGTGCAGGTTGAATTTTCTGAAGTGGAATCAAGTGCAAGAACTTTTTACAAGAAGATTTGAAAAAAGTGAATTTTTGGATGTACTCATGATGTTTTTGTACTTCATAATTTATAGAAAAAATGAACTTCATAGTACATAGTTTAATTTGAATATTTGAAGGAGGTGGAAATTTGAAAATAAGTTTCTTGAATTATTGTTTTTGTCATCAAAGAGGGTTTGGTAACCATGGGTGATAAGCAAAGACAAAAAAAAAGATGTAGAAAGTTAATGACACCCGAAGAACTTCAAGCAAATAAAGATAAGGAGGACAAAAGACAAAGGGAAAGGAGAGAAAGAAATCGTCAAATGAAAGATTTGGAAGCATCTAGTTCCAAGAATGTTGAAGAGGAAGCCATGAATGATGAAATGAATGTAGATGATGCAAATGTGGAGATGGTGAATATAGAAGAAAATGCAATTACGGAGACAAACCCAACTGTGCCTTCAACTTTAACTTTGAATGATATGCAAACAACTTCGGGTGTGTCTTCAAATCCACCTCCCAATGATATGGAAAATGCACCTATTCAAACAATCTATCAGGTATGTGTTCAAACCCAAGTTTTCATAATATTGATATTGCTTGTTTAGATGAAGCTGGATACACCATTGATAAGATCAATAATATTAGGGTTGAAACAATGCAGAAACAAGAAAATGATGAAATTATATCTTATGAGAATGTAAATAAGAATGAAATCCCTCATATTGATGAAAATGATAATGAAATCCCTTTTACATTTGAAAATGAAAATGAAACCCCTTGTGTGAATGAAAATGAAACTCCTATGGATGAAGGTGAAAATGTTTTTTTTACAATTGAAACAGATGTGCTAGATAACCTTCATGGTAAAGTTTCTTCGAGACAAATTAGAAATTATGGAAATAAAATATATAAAATGTTTTTTTATAGAAAGAAATTAGGATTCCAATGTCAACTCATGGTGCAATTGATGAGAATGTTGAAAATGAGAAAAGTGATGAAAAAATTAGGTGTTTTTGTAAAATCAAAAAAGAAAGATGATTCAGTAGAACAAGTCATATCTAGTGTTGCTAATGCTATTGATGTTATTGGTAAGAAAAGTCGATCGAAAGATAAGAATGTGGCTCGTCGTGCAATAACAACTGCTCTAGTTGATAAAACAACTTCAAATAAAAGAATGTTAAGTAAGATTAGTAAATGTGTAAAAGTAAATCCTAGAAATTTGATAAGAGATGCTAAAAGAAGAGAAAGTATTGAAAAGGATCCTATTAATCAATGTTGGAGTTTTAGTGGTAGACTCCCAAGATCAGACATGAAATTAACTAATGAAATTAAATATTTAATCCATAAATTTTGGCATGATAATACAAGAGTATCACCTAACATTAGAGATGTCTTAAAATTAAGGGTGGGTTCCAAAATTTGTGAACCTCATCCAAAGCATCTCTTAGATATGACTCAAATTGAATTATATAAAAAAAAATTAGATGCTTCAATCTTACCATTGAATATTAACATAAGTCAAAGATCATTCGAAAAGTGTAAACCTTGGTATGTTAGAATTAATAAGCAATGAATCTCTTGTTGTTGTAAGACTCATGTACAATTTCGTTATTATTATGATATATTTCAATATATACAATGCACTTTGCATGCTAACCAAATTATGCAGGACATTTGTGGCATTAATATTCCACCTGAAAGAATCAAAGATTTTATAGCAGGTTTGTTTTGTGATCCCTCTTTAAATGGAAACTCATTTTTTAAAAGCATGCATTTCGAGAATGCGATAGATACATGGTAACTTTTCATTATTAGGGAGAATGTGGCTACTGAAAAGTAGTTTACGAATTTGGACAACAATTAGTGGATGTGTAAAATTCTAAAAATGTTGAGTATTCTTTAAAAGATGGAAAACCGAAACGTGTTGAGCTAATTGTGGAAAAAGTTAGTGTGCATGCTTTTATTAATGAATTTAAAGATAAGTTTGTACCTAAATATTTTCAACACTCTCATAATGCTCATTGGCTTGATAATCAATTTTGTTTATGTAAAACACATTCCCAATTGGAAGTATATTGTCAGTTGTTGATTTTGCTGAAAATTATACTCTTGCTCCACAAGAAGAAATTCAATCACAGTATTATAATTCAATGCAAGTAGCTATATTTGTTCACATTGTTTATAGACATGTAGAAGATAGTATAGAAGATAATAGAATTTTTTTCAGATAGTACCATTTTTTATGTAAGTGATAATCGATTACATTCATCCGAGTTTGTACAATATTGTTTTGATATATTTTATAAAAATTTAAAAGAGAGGAATTTAAATGCTAGAACATCTCATATGGTCAGATAATTGCATGGGTCAATTCAAAAATGCTAGAATGTTTCATTGGTTATAGAGTTCATAAGGAAAATAATATCCAACACATATGGAGTTTTTTAAGTCGGGTCAGCGGTAAGGAGAACAATTTATGGAGCAGTAATGTGTGAAAAGAGAGCTCTTTGCCAGGAGAGCAACTAAAATTTGAGGATGTCAGAAAATCGAGATGCACGTACAATTGTAGATTGGTGCAATACCAAATTATCTATAGGAACAAGTGAGAGCTCAATAATTCAACGCTTCTTTTGGTTAGTTGAAGAAAATGATATTTTTTCTTGACAAGACTGTGAAACAATTAATGGATTCAAGAACAGGCCTGCTTAAGAGTTCAAATGCAAACACATGGACAATATGGACAAGGGAGAGCTGCATGTTTTTGTCAATTTTGTATTGCAGGTGATTGGGAGGCATGTGAAAATACGGAATGGGTCGAACAATGGCAACAAAGAGCATTAACGCCTACATCGACAAATGTTCAACATGGAACGATAATTGAAGATAATCAAGTGTTCGCATCAGATGATTATGATTGTGTTTCAGATCTTGTACAATAAGGTACATTATTTATTGAGTTGAATTTTGTATGTATGGATGTTTATATGTGAATTAAATATAAGTCACTTTTTATTGAATTTTGTATTTATTTTTGCAGGACATGTGTATGCTGTTGTTGCACCCGAGGGGAATGAAGAGGAGACAGATTATTGGTTGGCTAGATGTGTTGAGAGAAAACATAAGTTGGCACATCCTAGAGTGGATGATGACAACTTTGAGTATCCAACTGGTTTAGTGGTTGTTGTTGGCACCTGGCTTCAAAAATATTTGATGAGAAAGAATGGCTTGCCATTTGAAGATTATGAAAGACACAAGAAGATTATACATTATTCACATTTGATTTTGGCAACCAATATAAAACTAGTTAGATATCAAGGGAGGCCTGCTAATAAAGTTTTATGGACACTTTCAATGGATGATCACGAGACAATCATAGATGCATTAAAAAGGAGAGAGGATGCAGATGGTACAACAGAGTAAATAAATATTGGTAAGCATATCTAGTTGTTTATATAGTTAATTGATATATATATATTTGTATTTAATCATTTCCTAATTAAATTTTTATATCATTTTTTGTTTCAGGTCTCCCAAAATTAGATGCTTTACAAACAAGAGAGGAGATGCACATATATTACAATGGAATTCAAATATAGAGATAGGTAACTATATATAGTTCTAGATACATTTAATTGATAGGATAAATTCATTATCTCAACTCCCCTTAATCCACCCTCTTTCATCCCCTTAAGCCATCCTCTTAAAGCACCCTTAAGTCATATCCTCTTACATCCTTGTAATCCATAATCTTGCATTCCTTAAGTCACTCTCATAATTCCCCTTAAGCCATCCTCTTAGGGCCTGTTAATCCATATTGTAAGGTTCATGACATGCATCCCCTTAATCCACTATCTTACATCCATTTAATCCATTATATCAACTCCCCTTAATCCACCCTCTTGCATCCCCTTAATCCACTCTCTTACATCCCTTTGAGTCATTTTATCAACTCCCCTTAATCCACCCTCTTACATCCCCTTAAGCCATCCTATTAAAGGACTCTCATAATTCCCCTTAAGCCATCCTCTTAGGGCCTATTAATATCCATATTGTAAGGTTCATGACATGCATCCCCTTAATCCACTATCTTACATCCCTTTAATCCACTCTATCAACTCCCCTTAATCCACCCTCTTACATCCCCTTAATCCACTCTCTTACATCCCTTTGAGTCATTTTATCAACTCCCCTTAATCCACCCTCTTACATCCCCTTAAGCCATCCTCTTAGGGCCTATTAATATCCATATTGTAAGGTTCATTACATCCATCCCCTTAATTCACTATCTTACATCCCTTTAATCCATTCTATCACCTCCCCTTAATCCACTCTCTTACATCCCTTTGAGTCATTTTATCAACTCCCCTTAATCCACCCTCTTACATCCCCTTAAGCCATCCTATTAAAGGACTCTCATAATTCCCCTTAAGCCATCCTCTTAGGACCTATTAAGCCATATCCTAGGGTTCGTGAGATGCATCCTCTTAAACCATCCTCTTAACTCCCCTTAAGCCATTCTCTTAAGACCCCCCTTAAGCTATGTATCCTCTTAGGTCCCCTTAATCCATCCTATGGCAAACATCTTTTGAATTTGTATGGAATTTACTATATACTATTCTTTTCTCGCATGAATTTTTTTCTTAAATGACTCATAAAAATTGTAGTTACTTACATTAATTATTTTTGCAGGTTCTCATCAAGTCGATCTATGAAGTGATTGTTGAACTGAAAAACTATTTTATCAAGAGACTATGTAAATGTCAATTTTTGGTCTTCACCTAAAAGTTGATAAGTTTTTTTTATTCAAGGGGTAAACGCTTTGACCTGAGCTATGAACCGGATACAACCATTCAACAATACCACCCCAATGGGGTTTGAACCTTGGTGGCAAGAACAACAATGCCACCTATAAAACCATCACCATGCCAACGTGAAAGTTGATAAGTTTTAATTGTATCTACATGCACATATATGTTTCATCATATTATATAGTTGTAATAAACATCTTGATATACATTATATATGTTTGTTCAATGTCACTTTTTAAATATCTTGTTCCAATTTTATAGATTATACATTTCATGTCTTGTATTTACCATTTTATATAATTATTCAATTGTATAGATTATACATTTTATACATACAAGGAGATAGTTTTTTTGTTTATTGATTCAAATATTTGCTATCTAATTGGAAAATAGTTAAATTATTGCCCTTAATTTATTATGAATATGATCTAAACTATTTAAGGAATGTTTTAATTTGTCACCTAACCATGTGATAAATTATATATATTAAATTTGATTCTAGATAAGAATTTATATAGTGCATGTAATACT
Organism: Sequoia sempervirens; assembly: GCA_007258455.2. NCBI lineage: Eukaryota > Viridiplantae > Streptophyta > Pinopsida > Cupressales > Cupressaceae > Sequoia > Sequoia sempervirens. The sequence continues at coordinate 6,776 of VDFB02064909.1, read as the reverse complement.
TGAAAATTAGATAAAATATAAATAGTCTAATGTATGAGTGCATATAATCATGAAAATGAACATAACAAGATATCATAATTGACTGCATATATAATCATCATATTAAAGTCAACTGATATAAATAAACACAAATATGATAATAACATGTTCAAAGTAAAACTAGAGATAGATAGTCCATAGAATTTATATGTCAAGTCCAACACATATATTTAAATAAAACTAGAGATCTATAGTCCATAAAATATAAAACCATCTAACTTTCAGGCTGATCGGTCAAATCAAGTCTCCTCTTTGTTCCATGTTGACTAGATGTACCCGCATCATGTTGTAAAAGAGTACAAGAAACTTGAAATTAGATTTAAATTTATTTAGAAATTTTGATATAATTAAACATATTTAAACTTGAAAATATAAACTTTTAGATAAAAATAAATTTAATTAAATATCTAGTATTTATATAGTAAAAATGATTTCTAGTATGCATAAATTACCATATGATCAAGTGAATCTGTAACTGGCACATTTTCTTCAACGGGTAGCATAACTGTCACTTGAGAAGATGCAAATGCTTGATCTACTATATCCTGCATATTCATATAAAGCAAAAAATATGTGAAAACCTCGAATATATATATATATATATAAAAGGTCTGTAAAAATTGTATAGGAGATTTAAAGTAAAGTTTACAACCTCGAATGATATGACCTCATGATCACGCACCTGAGATTTCCCATGCATAAATGCCAATGATGTCTCAGGTGAGCGGCCCACAATGGGTATCTCATGAAATTCCTGCATATAGATGTACAACAGTTCGTATAGATCATTGACACATGTGTATGTAAATGAAAAATTAAATTAGATCTATGATGTCTATTTAATTTAAACTTAACAAACTTTTGAAAGCACGCACCTGAGCTGATGATGTCTCAGGAGCGCTCACCACTGTAACTTGTGGTTGGTCAGTACTAGGTATTGTATGACCTCCCTGCATCTAGATATAATATATCAATTCACACATGTGTACAAATTCAAATTAAATTAGATATATATCCACACAAATTATTTAATATATATTGGTTCAAGTACCTGTCCAAAAGGTGAGCCCAGATCTACAGCACTTGACATATGCACACGATGATCATATTGAGTTTAAGGCATCACGTGATCATGCGTCTACACCAAACACTTATTGAATTAATATTATATTATATATATAATTTGATGTTATTATTTACATGAATTTTTCATATTTCAAACTTAAATTAAATTTAAGTTCAAAAGATGAACATACCTGTGTAGGACGATCCTCAGAATATATTAAACTCAAGTATGACCCCATCCCAGATGCATGTGTGTCGTCTGAAGTGGATGTCTAAGTATCCGTATAGCTTGAGCCTCCATGCTCTCTATTGGCCACTTCAGTGGCCGCGTGTGTAGTTTGCTAAGTGAGATGTCCTGAAAGTGAACTCAATTCTCCTAATGTCGATAACATGGTCTGCTGCTGAAATGCATCGGGAACACTAGGAGAAGGAAGAGGAACAATAGGATAAATTGGAGCACGTCGCTGAGGATCGACAAGTGCTCCTAGTCTATGTTGGGGCATGCCACGCCCAACTCCCTGAAATGACCTCATATCAAAATAGTTGGGTTTTTTACCCAACTCAAACTTAGCCCATAACTTTCTCAAAAAGTATAAGGGCACCTCACTATTGCCATGTGGTGGACTATCAAACACCATCCACCATCTGTCCCAAAAATGCGCAGCTATCTGCGAGTGCCTACACCATAAAATTGAAATTCATTTTTTCGTGGGTGGAATGGGTTGGTTTGTTTGGGGATTAATAAAATATTGGCACATGGCTTGTTTGGTAATTTTCAAGTCATTGATTTCTTTATATGACAATCCATCCGCATAGAATTGTCTTCTCTCTTCTCTCCATTGATGGAACCTAACTAGGTCCGCATCAAAAGATCGAACATAATCGACAATAGTTTGCATCGTAGATGCAAACCGTGCGAGATGGGGAGGGACTCTAGGCTCATTTTTTATGAGATCTATATTTCCTTGAATGACAATGAGGTTTGCTCAGATATTCTCTCTTAATTGATCTTCATCAACTACAGGAGGGGGTGGGGGGTTAGGCGGTGGAGAATGTGGAGGTGTGTTAGGGTTATGTTCATGTGGTGGATTGGGATGTATGGGATCTATATGAATTTCTTGATTGGGCATAAAATCCTCTAAATTAAACAACATATCCATGTGAGCAATGATATGGTAACTGCATGTTAAACAATTATAAAATATATATCAACAAACTAATTAAATAATGCACACAATTTGAAAGTTATTTAAAAATCACATTGAGCATGCACAAATTCAAATTATATTTCATTTGAAGACCATTTGATTTATAACATTATAAAATCCATAACATTAAAAATTCATAGCATGTACACACATTAAATTTAGTCCAATGTGGGGTTGTTAATATGAAGGGTAGATTTATGAAATTATGGGGTTTTATTAAAATTTATTTAATCTCATTCATTATTTTCAAATAATACTAAAGATAAGAATGAAAAATTAGTAGAAGACATTGAAAGGGACACATAGATATATTCTAGTGACCTAATTGCAATGTACAAGATATAAAAAAAGATGAGTGACCAAGCTCTATTCACCAAATTTATCCCCTTAAGAAATGTCAAATTCCCCCTTAAGACATCGATTTACGATTTAGGGTAAAGGATGGCTTAAGGGGATCTATGTGTAGTAAGGTCCTAGGACAAAATGGTCCATGGCTTAAGGGAAGAAAATTTGGTGAAGTTGCCTAAGGCAACCAAATTTCATTTTAAGGTCCTACAACAAAATGAATAGATGGTATTAATCAAGTATGACAAAATTTAATTAAATCCGAGGACATAAATTGATTTATCTAAATTTTCAAATTTCATGATAAGAGACACAAGATCTCTGTAATGGGACAAAGTAGTTAAGAAGAAATTATAAGTTTAACACTAACATTAAAATTTATAATCTCATTCATTGTTTTCAAAGAATACTAAAGATAAGAATGAAAAATTAATAGAATACATTCAAAGGGAGACATAGATATATGCTAGTGACCTAATTGCAATGTACAAAATAAACAAAGATGAGCTTGAGCTCTATTCACCAAAATTTGAGAACTTCTTTGATCCCCTTAAGAAATGTCATATTAGGACCCCTTAAGACATTGATTTACGATTTAGGGTGATACGATGGCTTAAGGGGATCTATGTCTAGTAAGGTGGACTAGGAAAAAATGTTCCATGGCTTAAGGGAATAAAATTTGGTGGAGTTGCCTAAGGCAACCAAATTTAATTTTAAGGTCCTGCAACAAAATGAATGCTAAATTAGGGTTTAGGGTTTAGATTTAGAGATTTGATGACATGAAAACATATAGAAGACACATGAATAAATTTTTACAAGCAAATGAGAAACCCTACCACCTAAACTTAGTGCTTTGAATAAAATATGTGACATTCTAGGAATGGCTTCAATATATCAACAATTAGGAATTTTAGATTTCAATTATAAGTAAGTTGTTGAGTTATGATGGATTTTGAACCTATTTGGACCTCTAAGCACTCTTGGATGATTTAAAAAGGAAGAGGAGATCTAAACCCTAAACCCTAGACCCAATTTTTTTTCTAATCATATATTTTTTGAAACTTTTCTATGACATAGACTCTTCCTTTGAATATTTATATAAATTCTAGACGTGCATGGCTTTTAAAAAAAAGAACCTAACTACCACTAAGTGAGGAATCAATTGATCAATTCAATAAATAAATAATCTTAGAAAATAAACCTTTGGTTACAGAATTGAAAGGCAACCAAATTTAATTTTAAGGTCCTACAACAAAATGAATGCTAAATTAGGGTTTAGGGTTTAGATTTAGAGATTTGATGACATGAAAACATATAGAAGACACATGAATAATTTTTTACAAGAAAATGAGAAACCCTACCACCTAAACTTAGTGCTTTGAATAAAATATGTGACATTTTAGGAATAGCTTCAATATATCAACAATTAGGAATTTTAGATTTCAATTATAAGTAAGTTGTTGAGTTATGATGGATTTTGAACCTATTTGGACCTCTAAGCACTCTTGGATGATTTAAAAAGGAAGAGGAGATCTAAACCCTAAACCCTAGACCCAATTTTTTTTCTAATCATATATTTTTTGAAACTTTTCTATGACATAGACTCTTCCTTTGAATATTTATATAAATTCTAGACGTGCATGGCTTTTAAAAAAAAGAACCTAACTGCCACTAAGTGAGGAATCAATTGATCAATTCAATAAATAAATAATCTTAGAAAATAAACATTTGGTTATAGAATTGAAAGGCAACCAAATTTAATTTTAAGGTCCTACAACAAAATGAATGCTAAATTAGGGTTTAGGGTTTAGATTTAGAGATTTGATGACATGAAAACATATAGAAGACACATGAATAAATTTTTACAAGCAAATGAGAAACCCTACCACCTAAACTTAGTGCTTTGAATAAAATATGTGACATTCTAGGAATAGCCTCAATATATCAACAATTAGGAATTTTAGATTTCAATTATAAGTAAGTTGTTGAGTTATGATGGATTTTGAACCTATTTGGACCTCTACGCACTCTTGGATGATTTAAAAAGGAAGAGGAGATCTAAACCCTAAACCCTAGACCCAATTTTTTTTCTAATCATATATTTTTTGAAACTTTTCTATGACATAGACTCTTCCTTTGCATATTTATATAAATTCTAGATGTGCATGGCTTTTCAAAAAAAGAACCTAACTACCACTAAGTGAGGAATCAATTGATCAATTCAATAAATAAATAATCTTAGAAAATAAACCTTTGGTTACAGAATTGAAAGGCAACCAAATTTAATTTTAAGGTCCTACAACAAAATGAATGCTAAATTAGGGTTTAGGGTTTAGATTTAGAGATTTGATGACATGAAAACATATAGAAGACACATGAATAAATTTTTACAAGTAAATGAGAAACCCTACCACCTAAACTTAGTGCTTTGAATAAAATATGTGACATTCTAGGAATAGCCTCAATATATCAACAATTAGGAATTTTAGATTTCAATTATAAGTAAGTTGTTGAGTTATGATGGATTTTGAACCTATTTGGACCTCTAAGCACTCTTGGATGATTTAAATAAATTAGATTACACACAACCTATAGATCTTATGAATAACATCCTATAAATTAAGGCTTAAATATGATCATAATGTATCCTTACATAATTCACAAAGGATCTCATCCAAATAAGAGAAATGGGTAGAAATCATTCATGCTTCACATTTTAATATTTATTTGATTTAATAACATTTATGTGTCTAGCTCTATCCATATTGCACATAGTCTATCTATTAACAAGTATGACTTGCATTTCTATGTTTTTTTAAGAGAATACATCATACACTATATAAGCTAACAACATTGATATAGAGTGATTACATGCTCATATCAACTAGCATCATGATATATGAACTTATTAAATCAAGCACATAGTTTCACATGAGGCACATTATTTTACTTCACTGGTACACTTTCTCAAGTTAAATTATACAATCATGAAGTTTTCTGAGATAAAATTAGCTATCAAATTTATATTAAATGTGAACATATTATAATTAAATCAATTTGTTGGTTAATATATAGATCTATGCATCGATTGTTTGTACCTCCTTTATTAGTCAATTATGAATTTCATTGGTAGTTGTGTGGATCACCAACAACATACCAAAGTGTACCTAACCTATGGACTATAATTTGTGATCCCTCCCTACATGTTATGTCATCAAATCTTACTACACATCCTTATTTTACCTCTTCTATTATATCACATGCCCCTAATATTGAACTTTTCATCACTTCTACCCTAAATAAACTAAGAACCATGAGTGAGAGTAAAAATCATACAAAGAAGGTTATGTCAAATATAAAATGTAATCTAAACCTCCTTGAGGAGCCCTAATTTAGGGTTTTAGGTTTACGTTTTAGGGTAAATAGCCCATTTTAGGTTTACGTAAATTAGGGTAAATAGGGTTTTAGGTTTACGTTTTAGGGTTTAGGTCCAAGGATTAACCTATGTAAATTAGTTTTTAGGGACCTATGTAAATTTTGTAACCTAGGGTTTCTAGGGTTTTGAAATTTCTAAGTTTTAAATGTGTTCAATTTAGGTTTAGTTTTTATGGTTTTCAATTTACAATTTAAATTTCTTTGTTTCGTTGACGTTTTTGGTTTTTTAAATGCAATTAAAAACTATAAAACATTGAACTAAAACACACTAAACAAACAAAAACTGAATACTAATTAAAAAACAAAAAAAAAGATATAAAGCAAAAAAATAATGAAGAATTCAACCAACTTGGAGGTCGATGAGGTCACTAGTGTCGATGGGAGGAGGTGGCAGTCAAAATTTTGTTCACTTAAGGCCTTTAAAATGCATACACGCTCTCCTTTGTTCTTCTCAGACATAGATTAGAATGGTGAAAAATGAATTACAGTCATTTATTTAAAAAAAATACTTTCAAAAAACGTGTACGCATTATAAACGTGTACACATTTCAAAACACGTATGTGTTTTAGGTTTGTGTACTTGAGTCTGAACGCATACTCGTTCGGATCCAGGCTCGGCTGCCCGATCCATAATGTATACGCGTTTCTTCCAAAACGCATACGCGTTTCTTGTGAAACTTTTTT
>VDFB02064908.1:0-26962 GCA_007258455.2 Sequoia sempervirens | reverse complement strand
AAACTACCTTGTTCATTAGACTATTCCAATATATGCTTATTTGATTGAAATGGAAAGGTGAAACATGTTTGTGTTTGGAAAATAATCATGCTATACTATACACCCAACATGTATCCTTGTTGTTGTTTTAATATTGGTTAAAACCCTAAAATCACTAAAAAAGAAAAAAAGGGACTTTATAAAACCCTAATTCTAGAAGCTTCTAAAAAGCTTGCTATAATGGGTTGGGAAGGGGGTTACAGTATGTAGTAAAAGGTGATTATTCTCAATATTATAATAGGTTTTGTATTGGATAGTAAAATCATTTAATGGATGTCATTTTGTGGATGTATCCTGGATTGGGTGAACCACATTAAATTCTCTGTGTTGTCTTGTTTCTACTATATTTTTCTATGTTTTATTTTTGTACTTTATTAATCAAATCTACATTTAACTGTTAGATGTCTTCCTTCTAGCCCTAACAAGTGGTATCAAAGTGGGTTTTGTTTGATTATAATCTATAGGAAAGTCTCACAGTTGAGTGGGATATTCATGATTAAGTGGGAGCAATGGCAGACGAGGGTAAATTGAAGGTAAATAAATTTAATGGGTAGAACTATCAATTATGGAAGATGAATATGGAGGATTATCTCTATTAGAAGGATTTATGGAGACCATTGGAAGGAATAACCAAGAAACTAGCAACAATGAGTGATAAGGAATGGGAAATTTTGGATAGAAAGGCACTGGGAGCCATTTTTTATGCCTTGGACAATCGGTGGAATTCAATATTACAACAGAAAAGACAACTCAAGAGTTGATAGAAACCTTGGAAAATTTATATGAAAATCCTTCTACTTCAAATAAGGTATTTCTTATGAAGCATTTATTTAATATGAAAATGGTAGAAGGCGGGTTAGTTGTTGATCATTTAAATGACTTTGATATGGTTACTAGTCAATTATCTTTTGTAAATGTATACTTTGATGAAGAAGTTAGGGCTCTTTTGATTTTGTGTTCTTTCCTAGAAAGCTAGAATAGTTTGGTAATGGCTATTAGAAAAAAAATTTATGGTTTGAATACATTGAAATTTGATGATGTTTTTGGTGTTATTTTGAGTGAGGAAATTCATAGGAAAAGCTCAGGTGGAACAGCTACATTAGGTAGTGTTTTGAATACAGAAAGAAGGGGCAGAGCAAAGGAGAGAGGAAATAATTTTGGAAGTCATGGGAAGTCATGATAAAAATCAAAGGACAAAAGGTCCCAATCTAGAGACAAGAGGGATTGATGGTATGCTAGTAAGCTAGGTCATTTAAGGAAATATTATTGGTCTCAGAAAAATAAAGCAGACAAAAAGGAAGGCAATAAAGAGGCAAATATTGTAAGTAATAAATTTGATGGTGATGATTTGATTCTTTACCTTGATAATGCTGATGATTCTTGGGTGTTAGATTGAGGGACTTCATTTCATGATATGCCCCATAGAAGTTATTTTCTTGATTATTTCCAAGGGGATTTTGGGCTAGTTTATTTGGGAGATAATGGACCTAATCAGATTGTTCAGAAGGGAAGAATCAAGATTAAGTTTTAGAATGGAAACCATTGGCTACTACATGAGGTCACATTCCAAAGTTAATTTTTTTTTTTTAATTTCAGCAGGGTGACTAGATGATGAAGGTTGTCTTGTTACATTTAGGGATAAAAACTGGAAGGTTACAAAAGTTGTGAAAGTAGGCACCTTATATCTTCCTTCTACTTTAGCTATTGTAGATAAAAATCAATGTTTAGAAATAGTTGTAATTCAACAAGCATAAAATTAGATAGTTGCTATGGATTTTGAATCAACACTATGGCATAATAGACTTGGGCATATGAGTGCAAAAGGTATGAGGTTTGAAATGTGTTAATATGGATTTGTATGAAAGTTGTATGTATGGAAAAAAAAAGAGAGCTAGTTTTCTCAAGGATGGGAAGCAAAAGAAAGATGAGAAATTGGAGCTTGTGCATACAAATGTATGGGGATGAGCTCAAGTATCTTCTCTTCGTGGCTCTTGATATTATGTTGCTTTTATTGATAATACAACAAGGTATGAATTTGTTTCCTTAGGAAGAAATATGATGTATTTGAAACTTTTAAGCAATGGAGAAGCTTGGTTGAGAATGAGATAGGTAAAAAGTTAAAATGTCTCAAATTTGATAATGGTGGTGAGTATTGCAGCAAAGAGTTTGAAGATTATTTTTCCTCTAATGGTATTCATAAGTAGAAAATGGTTCCAAGGACTCCATAGGAAAATGGAGTGCCTGAGCACATGAAAATAGAAAATAATGGAGAATAAATAGACTATGAGATTGCATGTGCTTAGGCACTCCATTTTCCTATAAACACTATTGTTTAATAATCAATAGAGGTCCCTCTAATCCTTTGGATTGTGTTATTCTAGAGGACACATGGATAGGTAAGAAGGTGAGCTATTCTTTTCTCAATAACTTTTATTGTGAAGAATCTACACATGTTTCTTTTGAAAATAGAACCAAGCTTGATGCAAAATAAAAGAAATGTATATTTGTTGGATATGATGAATTTGGTCATAGTCTTTGGGATTTTGAAAATAAAAAAATTGTGAGAAGCAGGGATGCCATATTCAATGAGAAAGTGTTGTACAAAGATTAGTTGCAATAGGATGAGGAGAAAGAAAATAATTATGTAGTGTTGGATGATACACCAAATAGTGATGTTCCAGAGGTTCCTCATGCTCCACAACAATAACAACAATAAATATCACAAACTCCAATGAATGTTAGACGATCTTCAAGGATACATAGACCTGCAGAAATATTTTCTCCCTCTTTGTATTATATTTTATTAACTGATGTTGGTGAACCAAACTATTATGATCAAAATATGTAGGTGGATACCAAGGTTCAGTGGGACCATGAAATGGAAGAATAAATGGACTCCTTGCTAAAAAATTAAACTTGGGAATTATGCAAGTTTCCTATAGGCAAAAAGGCTTTACCAAAAAAATGGGTTTATAGGTTGAAAGAGGAGGATGGAGGTAAGAAAATATTTAAAGCCAGATTAGTTGTAAAGGGATGTGCATAGAAAAAAAGGTTTTTTATTTTGATGAAATATTTTCTCCTATTGTTAAAATGACTTCTATTCGTACTATTTTAAGTATTGTGGCTACTGAAGATTTCCATTCAGAACAACTTGATGTTAAAACAACCTTTCTCCATGGTGATTTGGAAGAGGAAATTGTTGGAAAGAGACAATACAAATGTTTTCTAGTGTTGTCATTGATGGAAACCCTAGTCGGTGTTTAGATCTGCATATCATCATTCACTCATACCAATAGGAAATTTGAAGCCACTCAAGGAAGAACAAAGCATCTGACAGTTTTGTGTTCTTCGATTCACTTGTAGATTTATGTTGTTATTTTGAGTTGTGGATCTCATGGGAGGCTCATTAGTACATTTCTTATATTTTTCAAAAATATTAATGCCTCACATCAATTTTTGTGTAATTTTGGATATCTGGTTGGTTATCTTTTTGTTCATCAACATTTTGTGACCAACCCAATTTGTAATGAGTTGTAGATATCCTAGGAGTGTTTATTTGAATGTTTTTGTGTTTGAGAATTTTTTTATAGGTCTAAGCAAAGTTTTAGCTAACCATTGTGGATGTAAATCAAATATCACTTATGATTTTAGCTGATAGTTGTAAATATTCTTAAGTTCTATTTGAGCCAACATATTGTGAATAAATTGCATCATGGATATATAAAAATGATCAACTATATTATTTTGATATGCATGTATGGTGTGTCAATGTATGTTGTGAATATCAAAAGGGTGTTTAAGTGATTCTATGTAGAGTTTCACTTGTGAATAAATATTTTGTGGTGCAAGTCAGAGCTGAACAAAGAAGAAGTGTAGAATCAGTCAAAAGGATAGAAGATCGACTATTGATCCTTACCGAACCTGTAATCAAGCATTTGTATATGCTACTCTCTCAGTTCATTCTCTTGGATCTAATCCCAACCCTTGTAAGACAATGTTCCTTTCTATTTTGATTAGTGAGCTCTAGGTAATGAGCTTGAATGCAAGTGCATTCCCATATTGTAAAATTATTTTTTATTATACTTGGATCATATTGTGGATTGGCCATCCACCATGGTTTTTCCCCTAACAGGGTTTCCATGTAAAAATCCTTGTGTTATGGTGTTTTGGTTGTTTAATTTCTATTTCTACATATTTCTCTTCATTGAATATTTTAGGGTTAAAGATTAGAATAATAAATTTAATTTTTGTAGAACACTGATTCAACCCCCTTCTTAGGGTTGCTTGTTTTCAACAATTGGTATCAGAGCTAGTTCTTCAAAAGAATTCTAACAGCTTGGCGAGAGATCTTGGAATGTGTTTTCAATGGATACAAGTAGTCTTCAAGAACAACTATTGGTGCCCCTAGAAGACCTTGACCAGTCAAAATATGAGAACCGAAAACTATAGAAAAGTCTTGAGAATGGAGAGAAATTCATCTAGTCATTGAATGAAAAAATCTATGAATTAAGGGAGAAAAGAAAAGAATTATGTGATCGGCTTAAGAAGAAGAATATAAGCATGGAAGATGAACAAATGAGCAATTCCTTGAAAGATAAAATAGAAGAGTGTGAAAATTTTTCTAGAGAAAATGCTTCCCTGAAGCATGAGATGGAATCTATCATGATGAAAATGACCAAGGAAATTGAAGATATAAAGAAGAATGAAGGAAAGCTTTCTCAATCCTTGAAAGAAAAATCTAAACAATGTAGTCGATTGGACAATGAATTAGAGCAATATAAAAATAATGAGGAAGTGCTCAAAAAATAGTTTGATGATCTTATAGATGAACTTACTACTACAAATGAGTACAAGGAGAAATTCAAGGCTAGCTCAACCAAGCTTGATGAATTGATTAAATTTTGGAGGATTGATGGTGACAAGCAAGGTCTTGGTTATGAGGAAGGTGAAAGTTCTGAATATAGACAAAGGAATTTTAGACAAGGAAGATTCAAGCAAGGAAATTAGATGAATGGAGCTAGAAGGAATCCGGTAAGACAACAACATGCTTAGAGATTCAATGGTTATTGTTCTACTTGCAATAAATTTGGCCATATGGCTTCTCAATGTAGAAGCAGGATGAATTCACGTGGACCATCATTCTCAAGTCAATGCTTTAATTTTAATAGGTTTGGTTATATGTCCAATGAATGAAAAAATGTGATGAAAAAAATTCACAGAGATATTAGATGTTATGCATGCAATAGACTTGGGCATATTGCTAATCAATGCAAATCAAAGAAAAATTAGTGGAACTATTGGTTTGAACAAAAAAATTGTGTGGTACAACTACAAAAAAATTGGCTATATTGCTAGATTTTGTTAGAGTAGAAGAGGTCTCATAAAATATAATATGTAATAGGATTTCAAGGGAAAAGGTAAAGTCACTATAGATGTGATCAAGAGGAAAATGTAGAAGAAGTAGGTGAAAAAGAATCCCTCTATTGAAGGAAATGTGCCGACACTAGATTCTGCATCTAGTAATTCCTCTAGGAATTAGTTTTAGGCCTTTGGCCTAGGGGGGGTAGTCAAGAAAATCTGTTAACCCACTATCGGTAACTAACACCAGAATGTGGATAGGTCTAGTAAGTGCCAATATGATTTTTCAGATGTTGTTCAATGAATTGGAGAAGGTATTATATAGTATTGAAGATCCACAGAAGAATTATATGTCTCAATACATGGAAACAAGGTAACCAGATGAATTAAGGTAAAAACATTTATTGTGAAAAAAAGGGTTAGTTGTGTGAAAAGACATTTTTATCTTTCATTTGTCACTTTTCATTTTGTAGAAAATAAATTTGGAGAGCCCTAGAGTGAACTTTGTTGAATTGTGACAAGATTCAACTATGAAGAAGATTCAACAATCAAACTTCGATATGACAAAAAAGTATTTATCAAAAAAACATATGAATTTTTGAATTTGAAAAATGGCCACTCCATTGGTAGTATAATTCAAGGATAGACCTCATCCTAAGTTCAAGTGGCATCCTTATAAGTCTACTAAGAATGATCCCCTCAATGAATTTTTGTCTATATAGTATGGAGTCTTGCATACTAAAGACATTAGGGCTTACATTCATGCTAACATTGAAGAGTAATAAACCTCACAATTGATGAATTTTAATTCCAACCATATAGTTGGAGAGGAATTCACTATTAATATAGAATTGCAAACCCTACAGAAGAAGAAGTTCACACAATTTGCAAAATTCCCCATATTTGAGGAAAGTGAATGGGTTTGATATATTTTGAGTCATGTTCATGTCAAATTCATGTGGTTAAATATACCCTTCAAGATTATGAAAGAGGTTATAAGCACTGTCACAAGTCTAAATTATTCTAGTGGTCTGCCAATCTTGAAATCTATAAAGAATCAAATGGTTACTGATAAAATAGGTGCAACATTTGATAGAAGGGAAATGAAAATCAAAGATATTGTTGAAGTGAATGTGAAATTTGCATCAATGGCCATTGGCTACAAGGTTTACCACTCTAGCTGGGATAATTTAGTATTTGGTATAGCCATTTATGTAGCCTATCAGTTGATAAAGAAAAATGAAAATTATGACTTGTGTGAGCTGCTTAGAATTCAACTAATGGATAATAATAATAAGATTAAGAAGGACAAGAAGAACACCTTTTTAAGTATTGTAATTTGCTAATATGTATATTCTTTTATTTCATGAATGAGATTATGATTGTTGGGAAAGTTCATTGGAAAAGGAATTAGCATGTACCTATCCAAATAAGAGATATATTGTTTGGAGGTGGTGATAGACAAACTAGAAATACTTCCCTCTGGGGGTACTTAAAAAAAAAAAAGAATATGATGGAGGAAAGAGAGATAATCCCTACTTCAATTGTTGAAAAGTACAAAGATGTGATTTGTTTCATGGTGGATATTGATCAATTCCTAATGGAAGTTTTTGACCCCAGAATAGTATGGATCATGCCTATGGGATATGAAGGTCGAGGAGAAAATCTTGGAGATTTACGTATAACATTTGTTGAGAAATCCTATAGATTTGGAAGAAGAGAGGTTTTGAACTTTTCTAGAAAAGAGCATGGAAGTCCATGATTAGCTGAAGAAGACTAAAATAATAATAAAAAGTAAGGAAAGAAGTGGAATTTTTTACAAAAACCATGGGCATACCTATAGAAAAATTCAAAGAAGCTAGAAGGAAGAGAGAAGAAGTAGAAGTTGAAGAAGGGAAAGAACCTAAAACTAAAACTGCTAGTCCATGAGCACCCTCTTCCCACACTAGATCAACAAGGAGTTCTTCTATAGCCAAGCCTATGCAAAATCAAGATCAGGTTTTTGGTAAGAGGAAGAAGAACAAGAGAACAAGAACCTATTAATTCATCTCAGAAAGTGAGGAGAGTGATACAAATGAATATGTGATAGAAATGAAGGCTACCAAAACTTAGGCTATAAAGCTAACCAAGAACAAATATTTCAATGAAGAATAAAAGGAAAGGAAGAAAGAAAAATTTGACAAACCAGGAATGATAATTGAGGAGTTGAAAATGTTGTTGTCAAGGATGGAAACATCAAGCCTCTCCACAAATTGTATGAAAATTTTGACCAATCAATTTAAAGAATTCTTGAAGAGGCAACAATAAAACATCTAAACATCTTTAATAAAGTTCTTGTTGAAATTATGTTTGGTCTACCCAAGAGTTTGTATGATATTTTGAAGGAAAGAAGAGTAATTGATAGACTAGAAGAAGAGCATTGAGAAAGAGAATTCTTGAAGACTTGTGTCCCGAAATGTCTATTGAGGAGATGAATTCACTCATGAACTAAGCCAAAAGGGAATTCAAAAGTTAAATAAGAGTGAACAAACTTATGATCGGTGAAATTGATGTTGCTGAGGAAACCAAGAAAATACTGGAACTATTTCTTTCAAGAAATAAGATCAATGTTGAAGAAGTGAATGCTAAAGAAGTTGCATCTAATCCAATAAATGAAGAAGTGAATGTAAATGAGGAGAATGTGAATGTATCTAATCCTCCAAAATTTGAGGATATTCCTAATATGAATAATACAAAAGTTCCTATGGATACTGAAGCTTCTAAGGTATTTTTAAGTTGATGAAAAGGAGATTCCCTATGAAGAACTTGAACCTCCTAAAGGAAATCAAGAAATAGTCTCCTCGGACTAGAAGTTGAAGGATAAAAAGTTAAAGTTAAAGATATTCCAGTGGAAGAAAGAGATACTACCAAGGCAGTGAAGAAATCTCTGGTGGAACAACATGAATATTTTGATCTTGAATTGATTGAAGGCTTGATCAATCTATCAACCTTGTCCCCAATTTGGATAATGAAGGTCACACCATTTGCACAAGCTAAGGATAGAGAGAAGATTCTCAAGTCCCACATTGAGGATAGTGAATTATTAAGTCTTACATCTAGAGTTCTAGAGAAATTTTTTTGACTCATGTGAAGGATCCATCTAGTTCATCCTCAAGTGAAACTAAAGAAGCTCATAAATTCTGGAAGTACTCATTTTCAATCTCTTGAGAAATCAACCATGGATAAAGTGCAGAAAGAGTATAATGGAAATATATTTAGTTGGTTGAAGGAAGTAATTTCAAAAGATAAAACTCTGTTAGCCACCTCCATGAAGAATATTCAAGGTTCTATATCTGAAGGAGGAAAATCCTATAAGTCATGTTTGGTTTTTTCCAAGTTTACTGAAGTTAATGAGAAAAAGGTGAAGGATCTTGAAAATCAATTGGCTACCATTTATATTGCTTTTGATCTATTAGTTTGTGGTCTTTCTCAACATGAAGGGAACATAATATGTCTACTTGACAAAATAAGGTGAATAAAGAATGAAAATTATAGGATTCTTGGGAGAGTATGTGAACTTAGGGGACTAATTGGTCCAAAGATTGAATTAATGGTGAGTGTTGTAGACACCAAAATTTGGTCTAAGCTTGCAACTTCAATATTCTTCATAATTCCTATTCTTCATGGTCATGATTAAATAATCTTAATTATTTAATTAATTCATCTTAACATTAATTCTTCTATTAATTAAATAATCTTAATTATTTAATTAATTCACCTTAACATAAATTCTTCTATTGATTAAATAATCTTAATTATTTAATTAATTCATCTAACATTAATTCTTCTATTGATTAAATAATCTTAATTATTTAATTAATTTATCTTAACATTAATTCATCTTAATTATTTAATTAATTCACTTAACATTAATTCTTCTATTAATTAAATAATCTTAATTATTTAATTAATTCACCTTAACATTAATTCTTCTATTGATTAAATAATCTTAATTATTTAATTAATTCATCTTAACATTAATTCTTCTATTGATTAAATAATCTCAATTATTTAATTAATTCATCTTCTTTTATTTCTTCTATTAAGTAAATAATCTTAATTATTTAATTAATTCACACTTTTCTTTATTCTATCTCATTAATTAAATAAATGCTTTTTATTTAATTATATTACTAATTAACTGTATCTTTCTTGTTAAATTAAATAAATTCTTATTTAATTTACTCTTTATCATACTTCAACTATAATTAAATAAATTCTTTATTTATTTAATCATTCACTTAAATCCCTTCATCACTTAATTAAATAAATCTTATTTATTTAATTATTCTTCAAAGATCAAATCTTGAATTAAATGAATTATTTAATTCATGAATTCTATTTTAACGCATTCCTCTATATTTAGATAATTATGTGAGTTATCTAAGTATTCACTTTGACTCGACTCGACATCTATTTCAAATCACTTAGTTAACTCTTGCTTTAATGTCTAAGTGGTGTTCTCGAATAATCTCATCGTCAAATCATTCAATCGTCTAGTTCTAACTCATTTGTGTGTACATGCAGATTAATTAAATATTCTGATTTAATTAATTAAACCTTGTGCGTGCATTCGAACAAGAGTTGCTTTAATCCGTCTTTATCTTTGTCATGCAAAGATAATTCTTCTATTTTTGAATACCAAACTAGAAGATTAAATCATTTATTTAATCTTTAATTTTATTTTTAATTTGTATCACTCATGTCATTACTAACAGTTATCAGAATGCATGACTGATCAGTCAATCTCAACCGTCCATTGATCTTTCAATCCTGACCTATCGTTTGAATAATCAATTTTCTATAAATTGATTTGTCATTCTTCATTACAATCTCTCTTGCGAAATCTTATGACTTTTGAGAGAACTTATCTTGAATCTTCGATGTTTTGCTAAATATTTATCATAGGCTATACTTGCATGAACTTATGAGAAATCTGAGGGAAATTATACTACACAAGCAAAATGGAGAAGGGCAATCAAGATGAATCATGAAAATACATACAAATTTGGTGAGATTGTTCTAGTTTTGTTTACATTTTTTACTTTCCTTTGTTCTTTGTTGCTTAGCATTAGATTTGCATTTAGATTTGTATTGCATGTTTGCTCCTAATCTTTGTCTTGTGCACTTTCTTGGCATTACATTTGGTGAACCCGACGTGAAGACACCATCTTCGCGTATCCGTAGACTTTTATTTTTATTTTTGCAGGTTTTTCATATGGAACAACGCATCAACTTGACGAAACACCGCAATTAAAATTAATAGATGCATCAGTTTGACCAAGCAATGCAATTGATTTCCTGAACCGCATCTGACACACAAAACACTGCATCTGAATAATCTTGAATCGCAATTGACTGGTGAATAATGAGACGCAATTGAAGAGAATATCGACACATCTGACTAGTAACCTTTATTTTCTGTTTTCGAAAATCTAAAATTTTCAACTAATTTGTGTGTTACTAATATCTTATTTTCAGCATGTGGCCTTTTGGAAGTTAACAAATTTTTGCAGGACAATTCATGAAGACGACATTGAAAACTACTAACAAATTTTTTTGCAGGATGCTTGTCGAAGACCCTAGTTAATCTTTGAAATAGATTGTTTGGTAGAGTAGAAAATCTTTCATTTGGTTTAAAATTAACAAGTGTCTACTGTGTTTGGTGAGAAAGCACATGAGTGTAATTACCCTTACGATTTGGTACATCAAAGTATCCTCTCCCCTTGTGCATTCGTGCGATCCTAGATGTAAGAGAAATGGTTACGAACTCTAGAACTTGGGCCTGTTCTGGTGGGAAAAAGTACTCACCCCAGGACAACTCAGACCGGTAGCACCTTGAACCCAAGGGACTTCCAACCAGTATATAAAAGTGGGTTCTTGGGGAAAACCTAAGAATCACTAGTGTGGTTCCGACAAGATGGATCCAAAAGGGGACTCTTTCCATATGGATCATGCCCCATGAATGGAATGCCTGTATTAAACACCTTTTGTTTTAGAGACCAACCGTTCTATTGGCTGTTGCTTGGTATAGTGCAGGGTACAATATCATGCCCAACGACACTCACTATTGATCCCCTTGAGTAGAGATAGCAGTTCTTGGGAGGTCATAGCCCAAAGAATTTGAAATTGGTGTGCTCAAAAGATGTTAATGAGTCGTGGAGGGGAGCCCATGCCACCAAATTTTTAAGCTATCCACTCTCGAGAAGGAAAGGTGTTTATCACCAATCCGGGGTATTTCGGTGGGCTATACCAAGTATACAAACCCTAGGCCTTTTGGCCTATTAGGATGTACTTGTCTGTTGTCAACTTAAACATTATTTGAGTCTAAAATCAAACTGAAAAAAAATTGTCTTATGATCATTCTTGTTTGCCAAAATTTGATCACGAAAAACACGGTTGGTTTTAAAATCTCATCACTGAAAATACACAGAGAGTCACAACTATTCACTAGAAGGTCACAATTGATTTTTAAAGTCGCATCTATTTAAATTTGAGTCGCATCTATTATTACGAGTTGCATTTGTTTAACTTTAAGTCGCATTTGTTATCATGAGTTGCATCTATTTAACTTTGAGTCGCATCTGTTTAACTTCAAGTCACATCGGTCAGTTAGAGTCGCATCTGTTAGAAGGTTAACCACATCTATCAGAGTCACACATTGGACTTTACTAGAGAAACGCAATTGATCACGGGAAAAATGCAACTAGTAAACTTGACCACATATGTGAGATCCTACGACGCATCTGTCTGATTATCAAAAAATTGGAATTCACAGTCACTGTCCAGTCAACACGGTTATAATAGTTTCAGTTGTCTTTCCACAAATAGTCCTTGAATAGAAACTTGGAATGATTTGCTCAATTTTGCATATTTTAGGTTCATTCAGTCATTACCATAGTTGTCTTAATTCAGAGTTTAGTTTCATCTTAGAATACATATTACCTTGCATTAAACTTCTAGAAAGGTCACTTTTACAAACTTTAGGATTAGTCCACCATCTACACTCTAGAAAAGTCATAGTGTCAATGAAATTTGTCATTGAACCTAGTTTTATCAGTTTATCCTTTGTCCTACAGAGAGTCCTTCTAGCTCATCAGTCTAGTTAGGAAACTCAACTTGTCTTTGATCCTTGTCCTACATTGGTTCCTTGACTTAAACTAAATTGACACCTTGGTTAGACTTTAGGTAGTTGGTCCCTTTGTCATGGGTTTATAGAATTGATTATTTTAGAACTTTTCTTAGGCCTTACATATTTAGATTTTAGGCTAGTGTCATCCTAGAACATTCCTTATTTTTCATATGAAAATCCCAAAAACATAGACTAGAGTCATACTGTTCATAGATATAGTTTTGCATTTATCACATATTGAGCTTGTCTTACATGGTTGAAACTAGGTCTAAGAGAAGAGAGAGAGAAAACATGTCAAACCCAAACAAATTCATCAATCCATTTTCTTCAAGACCTCATAAGAATCTATTAGCCAAATTCACCACTAGAAATACTCAAGGACATATTGCAGTAGAGGACATAGAGGCTACCGCACAAGACCCTAAGTTTTCCTCTTTCATAGATGAGTACCTAGCAAATGATTAACAATGATACTTAGCCAAATTGCTAGTTGAAGATGCTACCTTACCTACAGGATTTGATATCAGCACCTTACAAACTCAACCTACACAAGGGACAAATACCATGACTGCTAGTACTACTATACCTTAGGTCAGCACAACTATGCCATCTAGTACACCTACACAGAGTATGACAGTCCATATGTCCCCATTTGGTAATCTAGCATGACATCGTGATTTAATTTCACTGTAGGGGCTTCATCATCCACTCCCTTCGGTCCTCTTATTGGGAGTAAAAGGCCTAAAACCTCAGCCTCTACACCTTATGTCAGCGTCAGAAGTTCACAGTTAATGGTCATACCTAACACTAGTATCACGAGCACCATACCACAGTCAACGACCATACCTAGTGCTCTAGTCACTAGTACTATACCACAGATTACACAAACAGGGGGCAGTCCCTCCTTCCAATATGGCAATCAAAATCCATTCTCCCAAACTGGTACTCAGAATCCATTCACATAGATTCTGCACTAGAATCCATTTTCTTAGGTTGGTCATGATCCATTTACACAGATTCCAAGACACTAATCATTTACACATATTCCCAATTAGAATCCATTTTCCGAAAGTGGTACTCAGAATCCATTTACACAGATCCTAGGTCAGCACCAATTTATGTAGATTCTAGACCAGAACACATTTACCAACATTCTGAATCCAAATCCACCTCAGATGCCAATGTTCAATCGAAACCCATCACAAGACTTTGGATTTTAGAACATATACACGGATCCGCATAATCCCCCTAGCACATCTTTGACGCAAGTTGACGTCTTACAAACATAAATGCATGCATTACAAACGCAAATGGATAACATGTCGGTGTCAACTAAGAAATCATTTTCAACAAAGGACATATGCCCATTCCCCTTTGATAGATCATTGTACATGACCCCTTTCCCTCACAGATATGTCATAACGAATCTTCCTAAGTACAATGGCAAACGAAATCCAATAGAACATATAAGGGAATTTTCTACCATATGCATAGATGTCACTTATGACCCCACATATCTTATGAGGCTATTTCCAACAAGTCTTGTAGGAATTGCACTAGAATGGTTTTCAGGTCTAGATTCTGGCATTAGATCTTGGGGTGAACTAGTTGAGAAATTTGTGGAGCAATTCTCCTTCAACATATACCACGAGATAAATATAGCAACCTTGTGTCACACAACACAAGACGAAGGGGAAAAATTCATTGCTTTCTTCCAGAGATGGAGAACTATAGCTAGTAGGTGTCCTGTTGAGATACCTAAAAAACAAAAAGTTACAATGTTTCAAGAAAACCTTCATGCAAAACTCAGGAGTAACTTAAGGGTACATTGTTGTACATCTTTTTTGAAACTAATGGAAAAAGGGGTTATAATAGAGAAGGATCTCATTGAAAAGGGCAAACTCAAGACATCAACATCTAATAGAAATCCAATAGTACAAAACACCCCCACTGACAGAAACAAATTTTGGTCTTGCAACAAAAATGTCACCAATGATGGGGTGGTTGATGCTAAAACGCTACAAGCAGGACCCCTCCTCACATTACAAGGACCTCATACTTTTTCCAACATGCTTAATGTTGTCAATCAACCTCCTAATGTGGTCCAAAATACTCAACGTCCACAACAAAGGAGATTTCAAAAATGTGAGTTCACTCCCTTAGGGGAACCCATTGAGTCAGTGTTCAAACAACTGTTACAACATAATCTTATACAGCTGCAGGAACCAAGACAATACGATCCAGGACAATTTAAACCAGCTTGGTGGGATGACAATTCCTTTTGTGATTATCATAGGACTAAGGGACATAACCTACAAAACTGTCGACAACTAAAGAATATCATACAGGATCTTGTCGAAAGGAGAATTATTGAAGTTAGTGGATGAAAAAAAAAGTCATCAAACACTGATCATCAAGTCTTTTCTGACCCACTACATGACCATGGGAAAGGAAATGTCCCCAGTTTGAGTACTAAGACCAATATGTCAGCCAACTATGTGAGTATCAAGCATGATTATAATAGTGGCAAAATCATTCATTTCCTTCGCGCCACTGATGAGAATATTAATACCATTACTATCAATACAAATCATGAGTGTGTGGTCAATACTCATCGTACTAAGTTCACTATCCAAGGCCCTCCATTGCAACAAACACCACAATCTTCCAAGTTACAATATAACCTACTTGACCAGTTGGGGAAGACCCCAACCCAAATTTCAATCTTGGAACTGTTGTGAATTTCCCCTGAGCATTGATCTATTCTTGATAAAGCTTTACAGAACACCATGGTCCCTAATGACCTTGATGTCAATCATTTCTAGGAAATGGTGGGCTACTTGACCAATAATCACCATGCCACATTTTCTTAATAGGACTATGCAACTGAAGAGACAAACCACAATGACCCTTTACATCTAGAAGTCCTTGTTGATGACACCAAAGTTAGATGAGTTTTGGTAGATGGAGGAGTAGGGTTAAATCTATGTACTTTAAAACTGATTAAGGCATTAGGTATTTTAGAAGCATGCGTAGACACGACCAAAAGTATTGTCATAAAAGCTTATGATGATGAGGAACAAAAATAAAAGGCGGTGTTAACACTTCCTATTAGAATTGGTCCTAGAGTAATGAAGAAAAAGTTTCAGGTCTTGGATCTCACCCTTCCTTATAACCTTCTACTAGGTAGACCATGGATTCATGCCATAAAGGCAGTCCCTTCCACATATCATCAGTGTCTTAAATTCCCTTACAATGACACATAAATAAATATAGATGGCGATTTGGATCCCTTCCAGTATTGCACCAATCTAAAAGAGATCCCCCAACACCAAGTGTCGGTAAACCAAGAGGCCGCATCGTCTAATTCATCCTCCTATGTTGATCCAGCCACACTCACTCGAATGTATTTATTTCACCCTCAATTCCTACTATTCCTAGGATTGAGATCCAAGATAGGGGTTGTGGAGGGTATTACATGAAGACTTCTTATTGTGTTAGCCATTTGATCCCTCTTAAGACATATGGTTTACCTACATCAGATTGGGTAAATTCTATGGTCACTATGCATGTTCCTCCCACAACAAATTTTATCAAATGGGGAGAATTAAGCAAAGAGGCCATAAATATAGAACATGTCACTTCCTTGCTATATAAGGAAGATGATGAGGAACCCCTCTTACTTTCCCATATTCCTACAAATCTATATGGAAAGGGTTTCAAAATCATGCAAAGCAAAGGATATGATGGACATAGTTGTTTAGGCTTAAACCAAGATGGGACGATTGAACCAATATTTATTTCTCAGTGGCCAAAAGGTGTAGGGCTAGGGTTTCAAACGATTCATATTGGAATTCCTAGTACCCCATTACCCTTACTTGAGGAAGTAAGTGCTTTAGAAGATATTAAGACATCTCATGAACCAGTGGACCAATATCATTGTGACTCCCCCGACTCTAACGATTATGAGTGGGATTCCATATCCTCTACTTCTTCCATGGACCTTGACAAGTTACTTAGAGAGCTTGACTTGATGTTAAGTTCCTCATCAAATCCCTTGAATTCCTATCCACCAAAGAAAATGACAAAAGAGGAATGGTTTAAACACTACTATTGGGAATCACTTGATCCTACCTCTTGGCAACCTGAGCCACCTATTTCTGATAGTCAAACCTTGGCATTAGTCCCACCTATACATCCACCTAGACTCAAACCTAAGAGAAAAAAGGACCTGGTACAAGACTTTTGTAACCTCATGAATAATTCAATCTTTACTTTGACCCAATTAAACTTTGATAACTCCGACGATGACATGCCCTTAGTCTATTCCCAACTCATTGATTGGGATCAACAAGACACACCTGTCTTAAACATTTTTGAGAACGACAAAGCAATCTCTGAGTTCTTGGGATTACGAGAAGGCATACCAAACGGTGATCATAAGGCTGGTTTTACTATTGACTTGGACAACAAAGCATATTTTGGAGAATCTGTTCAACCCTCCAGTCGCAAAAATGAGAAAAAGAATAAACAAAATAAAAAGGATGAGTCTCTAGGCGAAAACTGAATGGCACCTTTAGACAATGAAAAAGTAAAAAGAAAGGACACATTTGAAGGTGAAAACCCCTCTGAGGCACCTAAGGAAGGAGGTTTGAACATTCTCCCCATTGCATAAGAAAAGTCACCCATGCTCATTGAAGAATCAGTAGAAGTCACACATAGGTACCAAAGAGAATCCTCGACTGGTTTATTTTGCAGCATCATTGACAACAGAAGAGTAGCTAGAGTTCCATAACGTCTTTGCATAGAGATAGATAAATTTTGCTTGGTCATATGCCGACATGCTGGGGTTAGATCCTGAACTTGTTCTGCATCATTTTCCCTTACAACCAGGTTCCAAACTAGTGAAAAAAAAATTGATAAAAAATGCATCCACAAATTGCTTTGTTAGTCAAGGCCGAACTCAAGAAACTCTTAGACGTTGGTTTCATCATATATCTATTGACTATGCAGATTGGATTTCCAATCTTGTACCAGTCACTAAACCAACTGGGGGCATCCACATCTACACTATTTTAGAGATATCAACAAAGCTTGTCCTAAGGATGACTTCCCTTTGCCTAACATAGACATGATAATTGACATGACATCAGGATATAACCAGATCATAATTGCAACTGAAGACCAACCTAAGACGACTTTCACTTGTCCTTGGGGAATGTATTGCTAAAATGTTATGCCCTTCAAAGTCAAGAATGTTGGAGCAACCTATCAACGTGCCATGACTACTATCTTTCATGATCTAGTACACACTCTTATGAAGGATTATGTCGATGACCTTATTGTAAAATCCAAGACAAGGGTAGAAAATTTATAGGTTTTAGAAAAGATATTTCAGTGGCTGGAGAAGTATAAAGTGAGACTCAATCCAAAGATATGTGTGTTTGGAGTCAAGTCAGGAAATTTTTTAGGTTATATCATTTCTAGATGAGGCATTGAAGTGGATCCAGCTAGGGTAAAAGCAATCATGGACATGCCTCCACCCACTAATCTTAGTCAACTAAGGACATTACAGGGAAGGTTGGAATCCATTAGAAGATTTATAGTGCAGTTAGCAGATAAGACACATCCTTTTCAACATATACTTAAGAAAGGAGTACCCTTTGCATGGACAGCTAGGTGTAGAGAGGATTTTCAACTGATTAAAGAATATTTACTCACACCACCTATCTTAATGCCACCTATTGAAGGAAGACCATTGATTCTTTATATTACGGCAACCCATTCATCACTCAGATCATTGCTTGCACAGAATGATGATGAAGGTCATGAAAGGGAAGTCTATTATATCAGTCAGACTTTGGTAGGTTATGAGCTCAACTATAGTACCATCGAATGTGCCTATCTTGCAATAGTATTTTATACTCAAAAATTGAGGCACTATATGCTAAACCATCAAATAATGTTGATTGCTAAAATAGACCCTCTAAAATATCTTCTCAGCAAGGCAGCATTAACAGGGCGACTGGCCAAATGGGTTATGATACTTAGTGAGTATGATATCCAGTATGTAGAAAGAAAGGCTATTAAAGGACAGGTCATTGCTGATCAGTTAGATGACACACCCATACAGGAAGATCACCCATTAGTTGCAGACTTTCCTGATGAGTTCATATTCACAATTGACACAAACATAACATGGAAACTATACTTTGATGGCTCACATACAAATCATGGTTCAGGGGCTGGTATACTGTTTATTACACCACAGGTTGATTCCATACCTAACTCCTCCAGGATTGCATTTCCATGCACTAACAATATAAGAGAGAACGAAGCTCTAGTGACAGGGTTACACATGGTAAGTCAAGTGGAAAATTAAGAACCTACAGGTATATGGTGATTCTCAACTAGTAATCAGACAAGTAAATGATGATTATGAGACTAAGGATGAGAAGCTTGCTCCATACAAGCGCATTGCTAATAGCTTTAAAGATTACTTTGACAAAGTCAAATTTCATCAAGTACCTCATGTTTTAAATAGGGCAGCAGATTGTATGGCTACAATTGCATCACTTCTTGACATTCCTAACAACATGCCTAAGTTTGAATTCTTGGTAGAATAGCTTTTGGTCCTAGCCTACGATATCCCAGATTCTAAAATGGTGTGTGACATTGTTGGTCCTAATTCCCCATGGTATAAAGAAATCTATGATTACTTTCATGCCGAAGTCATACCCATTGGCCTATCAAATAACCAATGTAGGACATTCCTCCGCAAGTCAACCAAATACACCATCGTCGGAGACACCCTATATAGATGCGCCTTAGATAATACCCTACTGAGATGTCTAGATTCTAATGAAGCACAAGCAACCTTGTGTGGGGTGCATGAGGGTATATGTGGTTCCCATTCTAGCAGTCCTACCTTAGCCAAAAAGATTATGAGACTGGGTTATTACTGGCCTACTATGGAAAAAGACTCATATGTCTTTGTAATGAAATGCCGCCAATGCCAAGTTCATGGAGACTTGATACATGCGCCAGTACAGGAGCTCTGTCCTATAACATCACCATGGCCCTTTGCCGAATGGGGACTCGACCTCATAGGTAAGATCCACCCCACCTCATCTAATGGACACAAATTCATTATCACTGCCACTGAGTATTTTATGAATTGGATTGAAGCCATTCCTATGACATACATTACCGGCACACAAATTTCTAAATTTATCCTGAACTATATCATCTATCGATATGGTGTCCCTTAGTTCATAATCACTGATAATGGCTGCCCATTTAAGAACCAAGAAGTCTACCATCTGTGTGATGAATTTCATATCCAACATCACTTCTCCACTCCATACTACCCACAAGGTAATGACCAAGCAGAGGCATCTAACAAAACCATCATTAGAATCCTCAAGAAGACTGTCAATGATGCTGGTCGTGACTAGCATTTACAACTTAACCCTGCCTTATGGGCTTATCACACAAGTATCTATACTCCCACTCATGCTACTTCATATTCACTTGTATTTGGTTTTGAAGCTATTCTGCCTATTGAGATCGAGATTCCTTCCCTAAGGGTATCCTTGAAAGGCCACATTGATGATGAAGAGTACCGAGTATCGAGACTCCATGAGCTAGAATTCTTGGATGATTGAAGATAGAAGGCACTAGATCATCTCCAAGCATATCATAACGGCCTTCATCGTAGCTATAACAAGAAGGTCTTGAGCAAAAAATTTGACATTGGTGACTTGGTTTTAATGGAAAACCCAAAGAATCAAGCAGAAAGAGACAAACCAAGAAAGTTTGAACCTAACTAGTTAGGACCTTATATTGTTACAGAAGCTTTTGGATTAGGAGCATACCAAATCTCTACTCCTGAAGGGGAACCATTTTCCTCACCAATCAATAGTCTGCATCTAAAAAAGTTCTATGCATAGCTTATGGGATCCTTTGTCTTAACTAGCAAAAATATAAAAAAAATCAGAAAATCACAAAAATCATTATCAAGGTGAAAACCTAGCAAACATGCATCTTTGTAACACTAAAAAAATTAGAAAATCACAAAAATTGTTATCAAGGTGAAAACTTGGCAAACAAGCGTCTTGGTAACACCAAAAAGAATTTAGATAATCTAGAAAATAGTAAAGAAAAATCATTCATCCAATAGTGAAAACCACTTCGGTGACACTTTGGATAGGTACCATGGTGAAAACCTAGCAAACAGGTGCCATGTGTAGTTAACTCGACTCCTTTCTCTACTATTATTCTAATCTAGTCCTTATCATTATACATAGTCCTTATCATTGTACACAGTCCTTATCATTGTACATAGTCCACTACCCTGTACATAGTCCTTTTCCCTCTACATACTACCTATCCTTGTACATATCCCTTATCTTTCATACCCATCGCTTGTATATACCATTCATAATAAGTGGTAGTCTTTCTCATAACCTAGAACGGTTGACATTGAGTGCATTTCATATCCCCCATTTTACCCTATTCATAATCAATTGGTCTTATACTCGACTTGGGGAAAACACTTGATGTGTGTCATATTGATTCTTCTATTGGCTTTGTTCAAGACATAAAACCATAGAAAAATCCAAAAAAATCACATGACCTGAAAAACACAAAAACATCAAAAAAATTCAAAAAGACAAAAAAATCAAAACATTTCAAAAATTCAAAAACAAAGTCAATGTTAGTTGCACTTTTCAGTCTTTGTCATTTGTCGAACTGCATTGCCTCTGTGACTGGACGTAGGCAAGGCCATCTGTCGATGTGCCCCCGAGGCATTAGGTCAGTCTGTTTAGGTTTGTCTGTATAAAATCATGATTCAATCCATATGTCTATATGACAAGGTCATGGGTCATGTCGAACTATGAGGTCTTTGCATGTATAACATAGGCAAGGCCATCAATCAATGGGCCCCCGACGCCACACTAGGTCAGTCCATTAGGGTTCATCACATTCACTTTAACACACGTCTTCTATTTATAGTCAGTCTTGTCAGTCAACTTCAAGTCAAACTATGAGGTCTCTGCGTGTACAACGTAGGCAAGGCCATCAATCGATGAGCCCCCGAGGCCGCACTAGGTCAGTCCTTTAGGGTTTTGTCGTCACACACAATCAATTGTCAACACATCATCTCGAGTCATGCATCAATCTGGTGAACAAGTCAGTAATGTCTCTAAGTCAAATCAAATAACTTGTCAAACAAAACAACCAAAATAGATCAACTAATGTCTGCTACAGGATGTGTCCTTCCTTGAAACATACATCATCATAGCAATCAACCTATATCTTATTCAGGATGGGTCCTTCCTGAAT
Organism: Sequoia sempervirens; assembly: GCA_007258455.2. Taxonomy (NCBI): domain Eukaryota; kingdom Viridiplantae; phylum Streptophyta; class Pinopsida; order Cupressales; family Cupressaceae; genus Sequoia; species Sequoia sempervirens. The sequence goes on along the minus strand of VDFB02064908.1, from coordinate 5,046 downwards.
ACTTATATCAAAAATTCAATCTATGTCATATACAGGATGAGTCCTTCCTGCATAATCGACATGGTCAAACAATCAAACATAGCCTTACACAGGTTATCACATCAACGACATCTGACTAAACGTCTTATACGATACATGTCTTTTTGAAACTAGGCTTTTTCATGCCTTATACAAATAGTCATAACATCGAAACCAGACTCAGTCTTATCTGGTATGTGTATCTCCTGAAATCAGGCTTTATCAATCAATCATTCTATCAATCAAAACAAATCAAACAAATAGATCATGTTTTGGCATATTTTACTGGCTTTTTTACTTTATGGCTTATTTATCTTATCTTTTTAGTTGACTTTATGATGGGAATTATGTTACTAGCTTTCTCAATGATGTCCCATAAGTGATTTAGAGAAGCAACGATGTATTGGAATTCTATTTTCTTTGACTATTGTCTATCAATTGTCTTTTAACTTTGATTTTTGAGTCATGTTACTAGTTTCCTCAAGGATGTCCCATGAAGGATTTAGAGGAGCGATGACATCTCATGACCCGTCTTTTACTTTGTTTGTTGTTTATGGTTTGCTTTGACAAAAAGACTAGGGCAACTTGTGTCCTTAGTATGAGTTAATGACACTCCTTGTCTACGACTAACTATTGTTAGCAAGTGGATGACCTTGCACACCTTGATCTATGTCATATCCTGGTCTTTGTCTCCATTTGTATTAGTCCCGCCCAATGATGATAAAGTGCAATGCCTTTTGTGATATGATGAAACATCAAATATTTCTAATACTAACATCACGGTTTTTTATTATTCATCTTTCTTTTTGCATTAACATTTCTTCTTTTCTACATCTTCACCACCCTTATCTATTTTCATCTATCCTTTTTTCTTTCATCTTCTAGTTCTCTCATCAAATTCGAGAGCACACTCATGTTCTTTGAACCCGCATGTCCTCCTGAGGGGGCATACCTTCACCTGTTTTACACTGGGGCATTACTAGGGCATATTTGTTATCGATTTTCTTTGACACAATGCCGAAATGACATTGTATCAAAGAGGGGCAAATGTTGACACTGAAATTTGGTCTAAGCCCTCGACTTCAATAATCTTCATAATTCCTATTCTTCATTGTCATGATTAAATAATCTTAATTATTTAATTAATTCATCTTAACATAAATTCTTCTATTAATTAAATAATCTTAATTATTTAATTAATTCACCTTAACATAAATTCTTCTATTGATTAAATAATCTTAATTATTTAATTAATTCATCTTAACATTAATTCTTCTATTAATTAAATAATCTTAATTATTTAATTAATTCACCTTAACATTACCTCTTCTATTGATTAAATAATCTTAATTATTTAATTAATTCATCTTAACATTAATTTCTATTGATTAAATAATCTTAATTATTTAATTAATTCAATTTTAACATTAATTTCTTTTATTGATTAAATAATCTTAATTATTTAATTAATTCATCTTAACATTAATTCTTCTATTGATTAAATAATCTTAATTTTTTAATTAATTCATCTTCTTTTATTTCTTCTATTAATTAAATAATCTTAATTATTTAATTAATTCACACTTTTCTTTATTCTATCTCATTAATTAAATAAACATTTTTTATTTAATTATATTACTAATTAACCGTATCTTTCTTGTTAAATTAAATAAATTCTTATTTATTTTACTCTTTATCATACTTCAACTATAATTAAATAAATTCTTTATTTATTTAATCATTCATTTAAATCCCTTCATCACTTAATTAAATAAATCTTATTTATTTAATTATTCTTCAAAGATCAAATCTTGAATTAAATGAATTATTTACTTCATGAATTCTATTTTAACGCATTCCTCTATATTTGGATAATTATGTGAGTTATCTAAGTATTCACTTTGACTCGACTCGACATCTATTTCAAATCGCTTAGTTAACTCTTGCTTTAATGTCTGAGTGGTGTTCTGGAGTAATCTCGCTGTCAAATCATTCAATCGTCCAGTTCTAACTCATTTGTGTGTACATGCGGATTAATTAAATATTCCTATTTAATTAATTAAACCTTTGTGTGTGCATTGGAACAAGAGTTGCTTTAATCCGTCTTTATCTTTGTCATGCAAAGATAATTCTTCTATTTTTGAATACCAAACTAGAAGATTAAATCATTTATTTAATCTTTAATTTTATTTTTAATTTGTATCACTCATGTCATTACTAACAGTTATTAGAATGCATGACTGATCAGTCGATCTCAACCGTCCGTTGATCTTTCAATCTTGACCTGTCGTTTGAATAATCAATTTTCTATAAATTGATTTGTCATTCTTCTTTCCAATCTCTCTCCTGAAATCTTATGAATTTTGAGAGCACTTATCTTGAATCTTCAATTTTTTTCTAAATCTTTATCATAGGCTATACTTGCATGAACTTACGAAAAATTTGAGGGCAATTATACTACACAAGCAAAATGGAGAAGGGCAATCGAGATGAATCATGGAAATACGTACAAATTTGGTGAGATTGTTCTAGTTTTGTTTACATTTTTTACTTTCCTTTGTTCTTTGTTGCTTAGCATTAGATATGCATTTAGATTTGTATTGCATGTTTGCTCCTAATCTTTGTCTTGTGCACTTTCTTGGTGTTACAAGTGCATTGAAGGAAGCCAAAGATGTTATGGCAATTAGTGACCCAATGAATCTTGAATCTGTAGTAGCTCAATCTTATTTAATGTGTGGTCACATAACAATTCTAGAGAGTCTTAAAAAGTTTTGTGACAAAAATTTAAGAGTGTTGAAGCAAGATTTTGAAAATATATTCAAATTTGTGTAAGTCACAAGTTCATGCCTATGTAGTTTTGAAGTTTTGTTTCCCTAGTTTTTACCATTGATGTCAAAGGGGGAAAAGTGTACAATGAAAACTATATATTCATTCTAGGGGATTTTCTTCTCTGAGCTAAGATTGGAGATTCTTTTTGAAGTTTTGTGGTAGTGTAACTCATGTTGGTTTTGATCTGACACTTAGTCATTTTTCACTAAGTGTTGAAATCAATGTCAAAGGAGGAGATTGTTGGCAAGAGATACTACAAAATTATTTTGGTGTTGTCATTGATGACAACCCTAGTCGGTGTTTGGATCCGTATGTCATCATTCACTCATACTAGAAGGAAAATTGAAGTCGGTTAAGGAAGAACAAATCATTTGATAGTTTTGTGCTCATCGATTCACTTCCAAATTTTCTATTGTTATTTTGAGTTGTGGATCTCACGGGATGCTTATCATAAAATTTCTTGTACATTGTCCAAAAAATCTCAATGCCTCATATTAGGTTTTGTGTAAGTTTGGAGATCCAGTTGGTTATCTTTCTATTCATTAGTGTTTTGTGGCTGACCTTGTTGGTAACGAGTTGTGGATATCCTAGGAGTGTTTATTTCAATGTTTTTGTGTTTGAGAATTTTGTTTTAGGTCTCAGCTATGTTTTGGTTGACTGTTGTGGATGCACATCAAACATAAATTATGATTTGAACCAATAGTTGTAAATATTCTTAAGTTCTATTAGAGTCGTAATATTGCGATTAAATTGCTAGTAATAGATATATATAAGTGATCAAATATATCATTTTTATATGAATGTATGGTGTGTCGATGTATGTTGCAAATATCAAAAGGGTGTTTGAGTGATTTTATGCATAGTTTCACTTGCACATAAAGATAATGTGCTGCAAGTTAGAGCTTAATAGAGTAGAAGTGTAGAATTAGTCAGAAGGATAAGAGATTGACTACTAAGCCTAATCAAAATTGTAATCAAGAATTTGTAGATGCTACTCTCTTAGTTCATTCTCTTGGATTTAATCCAAACCCTTGTAAGGTAGTATGCCTTTCTATTTTGAGCAGTGAGATCTAGGTAGTGAGCCTAAATGGAAGTGTACTCCCATATTGCAGACTTCTTTTTGAGTATACTCAGATCATATTGTGGATTGGCCATCCCTTTTGGTTTTTCTCCTAACATGGTTTCCACGTAAGAATCCTTGTGTTATGGTGTTGTGATTGTTTACTTTTTTTTTCTACATATTTCTCTTGGCTAAATATTTTAAGTGGGTTAAAGATCAGAATAATAAAGCTAATTTTTGTAGGACATTGATTCACCCATCCTCTCAATGTTGCTTGTTTCCAATAGAAATATATATGGAACAACCACAGGGATTTGAGGTCAAAGGTAAGGAGAAACTTGTGTGCAGATTGAAAAAAAGTCTATATGGCTTGAAGAAAGCACCTCAGCAATGGTACATTAAATTGATATTTTTATGGTTGAGCAAGGCTACAGTGAATGTAATTCAGACCATTGTGTTTATTTTAAGAACTTAGATGATGATAGCTACATCATCTTATGTTTATATGTTGATGATATGCTTGTAGCAGGGTCTAACATGGATCACATAAGGGAGTTAAAACAATTGTTAGAAAATTCATTTGATATGAAGGATTTGGGGGCAGCAAATAAAATCCTTGGTATGAAGATTACAAGAGATAGGAAAAATAAAAAATTATTTTTATGTTAGGTTGATTATGTTGAAAAGGTGTTACAAATATTTCATATAGAAAATGCAAAAGCTGTCAACACACCTTTTCCCAGTCATGTTAAATTGACTAAGGATATGTGTCCAAAGACACAAGAGGAGGAAGAAAAAATGTCCAAGGTACCATATGCTTCAGGTGTAGGTAGTTTAATGTATGACATGGTGTGCACAAGACTAGATACTGCACATGTTGTAGGAGTTGTTAGCAGGTATATGAGTCATCTCGGTGTTGAGAATTTGAATGTGGTGAAATGGATTCTTAGGTACTCTAAAGGTACATCCAATAAATGTTTATGTTTTGGGGGCTCTAATACTAGCCTAAAAGGCTATGTTGACTTAGATTTGGTAGGGGATATATATATAGTAGGTAGAGTACCATAGGCTATGTATTTTCATTTGGTGGGAAAATAGTGAGTTGAATTTCTCAGTTGCAAAAGGTGGTTTCTTTATCC
>VDFB02064907.1:0-31593 GCA_007258455.2 Sequoia sempervirens | reverse complement strand
GGAGTTTTTCTTTTAACTTACTCTCAAATTTCTTAAGTATTTTGAATTTTCCCAACCTTTATTATTATTAGAGTAAACCAACATCAGAGTTTGAGATTTTATGCCTGTACAATGGTAACAGGTCACCCTATTATAGTGAAGGTATTACTTAGGTCATGCTCTTATAAGCATCCCCCATTGCTGTTAGACCAGACTTATCGGTTCCCTGATTGTAGTGAGGGCATTCCTTAGGTCATGCTCTTACAAGTGTCCTCATTACCATTACACTAGGGTCATGGGTCCCCTGATTGCAATAACGGTATTATAACTTGGTTTCCGGGAGGCATTATGTCACAACCCCTCGGATGGTGAAGGTTGTAGTTTAGATATACATTATGTCGAGAAACTAAACATTAAACCTACAAAGATTTATCAAATCCATAATTCCAAAATCAATAGTGAAAAGGTTGTGGCATAAAATTTTAGGAAGTTTTAATGGCTCTGTATAATCTTAAAAGCAGTGTGATTTCCTGCATGTGGGCTGTCTTTCCTTATTTTCACTGAAGAAAATTCTGAAAACTTAAAATGAAGTTTCATCTCAGCCAAATAACTTTGAAGTTGATGGAGTATTTTCTCCATCTTTGTATGTATGTGAATCTGAAAGCATTATTCAATTTGCTAAAAATGTGAAGTCAGTAATCTGAAGTATGTTCCTGATATTCCAATTCTTGAATGCACATTGATTTTTCTTGTGCAAGGGGCTGCTCTATTTAGTATATATAACAAATTATGTGAAAATTTAACAGTTTAAGCTAACTTTGCAACCATTGCCCTAATTAGGTATAATGACAAAGCTCTTGAAAATGTCTCATGTGTTGACTGCCCTAATTAGGTATAATAACAAAGGTCTTCAGAATGTCTCGTATGTTAACAAATACTGTCTGCCTTCAACATGTACTTTATCAACATCCAAATATTGAATTGCAACTTTGCTTGCACATCGTTAACAAAAAGGAAGAACCTTTAAAATCCAAAGGACAAAAGAGTTTCACAAAAATGATGAGTATTTTGTCACATCCCTGTAGTCTCTATACCTTATACTTTAATTGTTAATTGATGTAATTATCAAGTAATTGAGAATGGTGGATTCAATGGTTCCATTTTTAATTATGACATGGTTGCATATATGTGTGTGTGTGCTATATATTGTTGGACTAACTAGGTATTGACAATTGTGTGTTGAGTATTGAATGAATTTTGCAGGTGCTCGGGGTGCAACAAAAGGTGGACCTGGAGACCTATTTTGAGAATAAACTTTAATACCTTATAACCTAGTTGACTATTAGGAGGATGAGTCACCCCAGTTACATCACTTGACTAAGAGTTTTTCTTGGCATTGTTAGTAATATCCCCGATTAGTTGTAGGTCACCCTATTCGAGTCAGATAGTTAATTTAACTCCTCCCCCTCAAGGCATAAACATTCGCTCTAGAGACCATTTTAGAAAATAAAACCATGCCATTAATGTAGTATGGTGTCCTTGTTTTGGGAAGGTCCATTTTGTCAAAGAGGGTGTGGAAAAAATGGCTCCAAGCATCCACTAAAACCTTCACGCCCCCCCTTGAGAGGACACACATTGTTGTGGAGAAGAATGTGCAAGAGGGGCATGGAAAAAGAAGTAACGTTGGGGTGAACTGCAAGCGCAAAAAGGTTTTACCTCCTTCATTGTTGTTCTTTCATGCCATATAATCTTTCTTTATTTGTTGGTGGTGCTTGTTGCATTTAAATATATTTAACTTTCATGTATAGAGATTTATATTTTGTTCACATGCTTATAAACATAGTTGAAAAACTCGCTAAGCCCAAAAAACATGACTCAACAAAAACTCGACAACTTAAAAAATTGCTTAAATTTCATTAAAAACACACTTTTTTTTGCGAAATTCAATAATAAGATGCATCCAATGAGTCAATAAATGAGTACATAGAAATAAGCTGAGTCTAGTTGTATTTGATTAATTTGAAAGCAAATTGGGTACAAAATGGCATCCTCATGTGGAATGCATTGATACTAATAGTCTAAAACAAAATGAAATTAGCAAATTGTTTTTGTAAAGCTGAAAGTAAATACTACATTAATATATTTTACAAATTTATATCTTCCTCTTCCCATGTCTAGTTTTCACTAAGGGAGAGGTAGAACTAGAGGGTATAGTCCTAGGACTTCGCCATGGCTCCTCCATCCTCGACATGACAAGCTGTGGCTCAACCTCCATCTTGGATGTAGATGTTGGTGGCAATGACTCCTCGTCAATCTCCTCATCCTCAATGTCATCCAATGTGAATCCCAATCCACCCCCCTCCTCCATTGCCTGTCTCTTGAAATCATAGATATCATCCTCAGAAAACAATGAAAGTTTCTCATACTGCCCTATCCAATCATTGTAAGGATCTATCTCATCCAAATCAATTAGATCACCTAATATTTCCTCTACCTTTCTTGTGCACAATCGAAGATTATATTGCACATAGACAAGGTCATTGAGGCGTTTCTGAGCTAGTTTGTTCCTCTTCTTCATGTGGATGGCCTCAAATAGGCTCCAATTGCGCTCACAGTTGGATACACTACAAGGTTGGTAGAAGACACAAAGGGCAAATCTTTGGAGATTTGGGGTATTTCCACCCCAATTTGTCAAAATTTCAAAACATATTTTATCAAATTATCAATAACTTACAAATTTGAAATTTTATACCCAGTGATTGATTGTTTATTGCTCGCTTAGCTAGGTCTGAAGAAAAGAGCCTACCCCTTCTTTCCTTGTAATTTTGCAATTCATCAACAATGAGGTTTGCCACCTGAGCTTGGGGTGTCATCCTTTGAATGCAAGTAGTGAGGCCCTCCATAACTTCTCCAATAGGATCTGAGAAGGTGCTTGAATGGAAGAAACAAGGGTTCAAGAAGTACCCTGTTGCATGGATGGGCTGGTGGAGTTGATTGTTCCATTTCCTATCAATAATCTCCCATATGGGATCAAATTTGAGGCTGTCCCCCTTATAATAATTTCTTATTGCCTTCTTGGCCCTATCCATGGCCTCTTAAAGATACCCATTGGGCTTTTATCCCCATCTACCAAGTAGAGAACTCTAACCAAGGGCTTCGACACCTACAATATAAAAATGCAAAAAGATTAAAGTTATAAATTTACAATGAAGACATTAAAAAAAATCTTCAATTTGAATTTAAATTCGAAGTTTTGAAGTTACCTTCACAATCTTTGTAGCTCTTTGTGCAAATAGGTTGTCAAAGACTATGCATGCAACCCTCTCTCCTTTCGGCTTCTTCGAATAAGTTGAGTCTAGCCATGCTTGACTCACAAACATTTGTTTCAAAGTCGTCAATGAACCGAGAATACTCTACAACGTTAAGAAAATTGTTGCAAACCTTGTCACACTGGATCTCACCAACTCTTTCCATTGGGTGTGATCCCTCATCAAGTGAAGAACCCAAGGGGTGATTGTAGATAAATTTTGTGATCTTCCTTGTATCCTCTACAATTGGTGTGACCCAATCAAATTTGCTTATGTCCTCCAAAAGAGAAGGTTAAGGACATGTGCTTCACAAGGTGACCAAAAAAATGTGGTGTGTCTATCTTGGAGGATTCTACTAGCTGCCCCATATCCTGTTGCATTTTCAGTAATTATTTGCACAACATTTTCAATTCCACCTCCATGCAAATTTGCTCCAACATTTGAGCCATTTTTTTTGTATTTCCACTATATTGGGGGCATCCACTAATTTCAAAAACCATTTTATTTCTGCAAGCTACCAAAAAATTAATGATGGTGTGGTTTTTACCATTTGTCCAACCAAGGGTGATTGTAGATAAATTTTGTGATCCTCCTTCAATCCTCGACAATTGGTGTGACCCAATCAAGTTTGTCTATGCCCTCCAAAAGAAGCTTAAGGACATGTGTTGCGCAAGGTGACCAAAATAATGTGTTGTCTATCTTGGAGGATTCTACCAGCTGCCACATATGCTGCTGCATTGTCAGTAATTATTTGCACAACATTTTCAATTCCAACCTCCATGCAAACTTGCTCCAACATTTGAGCCAATTTTTTTGCATTTTTCACTATATTGGAGGCATCCACTGGTTTCAAAAACACCACTTCATTTCTACAAGCTACCAAAAAATTAATGATAGTGCGGTTTTTTACCATTTGTCCATTCATTTCTTTGTTCTTCTACGACTTCCCTCATCTTATCACTTGCATTCATAAGCAACCTATAAGCAACCTACAAGTACAAAGTGAAATTAAGTACACAATTTTAATTTGTAAACAAAAAATAGCTTAAATTCATCATAAATTGTTATGTATTAAAGAACATAAATTTATCAAAAAAATTAAATTAACTAACCTCCCACTCAAGTCTATGCGAGAAGGCACCTTGTAGCCTTTTCTTGCAACTGTTAATGCAGTAACCAAATTCTGCCAATAAGGAGAACTTGCCACATTGAAAGGGATGTTGAAATACTAAAAATTAGCATAAGCAATGTCTGTCTCTCATGCACCTCTCTATTCCACCCAGTTGCCTTTAAGGAAGGTTGTGCTCTAGGTGTGTTTTTAGGCACAAAAAAATATGTACCGTGCATGTAGGTGTCGATCCAGTGCTTTACTAGAAGTAGATGAAGAGCTTGCCGTGGTGGGTTTGCTTCCAATATGTGGACCACGAAGAGAGCCCACTATGCCTTGAAGTTATGGATGCTTGCATGGCTACCTTTGCCCTCTTCCTTTATAATTTTCTTTTGCGGCTGCAATTATGATATTCATTTATCTTTTTATTTTTTTAGTGGTGTTAGGACAAGCCTTGACATAACGATGACTAATGCTTGCAAGATGGTATTTGAGGCAGTTTATGCCTCCACGAAATACTTTTTTGCATTTAATGCAATAAACCAAGTGAGGGTCCAGTCCTTGATAGACATATTTCTAAGTAGGATCTCTAGCTTTTGTAGGACGAGTGCCTACAAATGATGATGGTGGCATGGATGGGGCAAAACTTGAGGTTGAACCGGATGCAAAAGCTTCTCTATTTGCCATTATAAATTAACCTACACATACAAAGTGAAAGCACATCTTGTTAGTTTTTTAATCTAGAAAATTAAAAACAACCTAAATTAGATTAAATTAATATAGATTACTTTAAATTAATAAAAATTTAAATTAATCTAAGATTTTGAACATTTTCTTCAAAAAAAAGGATTCAAAAAAAGAAAAATAACTACTAGGGTTTGAAAAAAACATGAAAACAATGAAAAAGTCAGAAAATTATTTTAAGTTAGTAAAAAATTGAACTAATCTAATATTCTAAACAGTTTCTTCAAAAAAAATGATTCAAATAAAAAAAAAAACCTAGGGTTTGAAAAAAATGTGAAAACAATGAAAAAATTAGAAAAAAAAATGAAAAAAGGGTAATGAATCTTGTTTTGATGAATATAAATTTTGTTTTGATCAATATAAATATATTTATAACTTTCTTATATGCGTCTCTTGGGAGGGTGTTTTTCATTAACCTTGGAGAGCAACTGATGAGTGCAAAAATGAAATGAAATTGCCTTTTTAGCAACCATTCAACTCTGTTTTTTTGATAGACGAGTTTTTTTGTCAGACTCGCCAAGTTTTGGCAAAAACTCGCCAAAAACTCGGTGAGTTTTCTACCTTGACTCGGCGAGTATAAGAAGGTTATAAATAGATTTATATTGATCAAAACATTATTTATATTCATCAAAACAAGATTCATCACCCTTTTTTTACATTTTTTTTAATTTTTTCATTATTTTCACATTTTTTTTCAAACCCTAGTTATTTCTTTTTTATTTGAATCATTTTTTTTGAAGAAAATGTTTAGAATCTTAGATTAGTTTATATTTTTACTAATTTAAAGAATTTTTTATTTTTCATTATTTTCACATTTTTTTCAAACCCTAGGTTTTTTTTTTTGAATCCATTTTTTTGAAGAAAATGTTTAGAATCTTAGATTAGTTTAAACTTTTACTAATTTAATTACTAATTTGAAGTAATCTATATTGATTTAATCTAATTTTGTTCGTTTTTTAATTTTCTATTAAAAAACTAACAAGTTGTGCTTTCACTTTGTATGTATAGGTTAATTTATAATGGCAAATAGAGAAGCTTTTGCATCTCATTCAACCTTAGGCTCTGCCCCATTTGTGCCGCCATCATCATTTGTAGGCACTTGTCCTCCAAGAGCTAGAGATCTTGCTTGGAAATATGTCTATAAAGGACCAGACCCTGACTCAGTTTATTGCATTAAATGTGAAAATGTATTTCGTGGAAGCATAAACCGCCTCAAAATACCATTTTGTAGGTATCAATCATCATGATGTCGGGGCTTGTCCTAACACCACTGAAGAAATAAAAAGAGAAATGAATGCCATACTTGCAGCCGTAGAAGGAAAAAAATTGCAAAGGGAGAGGGAAAAGGTAGCCATGCAAGCATCCATAGCTTCTTCTCAAGGTGCTCCACTCAACCTTGAGTTGAATGAGGATGAACTTCAGAGTATAGTGGGCTCTCTTCATGGTCCACGTATCTAAAACAAACCCAGCATCGCGAACCCTTCATCTATTTCAAGTAGAGCACCAAGATTAGCACCTACACGCATTGTATATGATTATTTTTGTGCCTATAAACACACCTGGAGCACAACCTTCCTTAGAGGCAATGGGTGGAATAGAGAGGTGCATGAGCAGACAAACAATGCTTGTGTTGATTTTTGGTATTTCAACAACATCACTTTCAATGTGGCAAGATTTCCTTACTGGAAAAATTTGGTTACTGCATTGAGATTGATAGTTGTAGAAAAAGGCTACAAGGCACCTTCTCGCACAGATTTGAATGGGAGTTCAGTTATTTTACTTTTTTTGATAGATTTATGTTCTTTAATTTACAACAATTTAAGATGAATTTAAGCTATTTTTTGTTTACAAATTAAAATTGTGTACTTAATTTCACTTTGTATTTGTAGGTTGCTTATGAATGCAAGTGATAGGGCAAGGGCAGTGGTAGAAGAACAAAGAAATGAATGGAAAAATATAGCTGCACTATTCTTTCCAGAGGGTGGATAGATGGTAAAAACTACACCATCATTAATCTTTTGGTAGCTTGCAAAAATGAAAGTGTTTTTGAAATCAGTGGATACCTCCAACATAGTGAAAAATGCAGAAAATTTGGCTCAATTGTTGGAATTGAAAATGTTGTGCAAATAATTACTGACAATGTGTTAATAATTTTTAGGCTTGGTAAAAAAGTGATGCAACTAGAGCGTTATTCACCGGTAGGTAGGAGGATGTCTTATTCAACCTCTCTGGGTCTTAGGGGAGATGTCCCAATCATTTCCCGCCATCCAATTACCGCTCACTCCATGCTCACTTAACCCCCCCCTCCAAAAAAAAAAACTTTAACCCACTAAATTTTTTTATTTAATCAAATAAATAGTTGCAAAAGCACCAATACATGTTCATAACACAATGTGTACCTGACCAGTGTAGGGTCAAGTACACATACATTTGCATTTACAATACAAGTCTAGTTGCACACAAAAAAACTCATTTACAATTTATAAAAAACTTGAGCGTTCTTCACAGGTAGGTAGTAGAATTTCTTATTCAACCTCTCTAGGTCTTAGGGGAGATGTCCCAATCACCGCCCGCCATCCAATTACCGCTCACTCCATGCTCACTTAACCGCCCCCCGCCCCCTCCAAAAAAAAACTTTAATCCACTAATTTTTTTTATTTAATCAAATAAATAGTTGCAAAAGCACCAATACATGTTCATAACACAATGTGTACCTGACCAGTGTAGGTAGTCAAGTACACATACATTTGCATTTACAATAGAAGTCTAATTGCACACAAAAAAACTCATTTACAATTTATAAAAAACTTTTATTGTTACAAATACCCCCACTTGCAAAGTGTGCCACCCTCAATACATATGCACATTTAATGGTGCTTCACATGACATAATGACAAACTCCTATCAACTCTGTGGGATGTCAAATGCACATTCTTCAACACTCTCTATCAGCTACATGTATTAACTCTATTCCTTATAGGTACTTGCACAATTAAATACTAGTGTAAGGCTCCTCAAATAAATATCAAATCCAAATATAATGCAAAATTCAATCAATTCACCTTCAAAAACCCTACGTAGTTGGCAACTACAAATTCAAATAATCGGATCTTCCCTAAACAAATTCAAATTTGAAACACAACCAAATTGAATGCATTGAATTATCAGATTTGAACTATACTAAATAAGAGGGAAAGTAGCCAACAACATTCACAATTGCAGGAGTGAACAAATATTCTCTGCAAACTACAGAGCATCGACAGGTATCCTCTTCACATTCCTCCAATATCCATGGTCTTTTAGGTTGGTACATTCTACGTTCTACTTATAGTTATTTCATGAACTATGCATTTAACAGTTATATTTATGCAGTGTCTTTTTACATGTTATAAGTAAATGAGGGTCTTTTTTGGTAATGGGTTATTCCTTACAAACCCCATTTACAAATTCAATAAACTGTGTGTTCATTTACTATTTTCGGTTATTTCTTAGGGTTTATTTTTGTCATTTATTTCATAAAAGGCTCCTTTATATTACGTGTTTCTTGTTTATTTGCAAATTGATATAAGCATGTCGAATCATCCATTAGACTCCTTTATATTCAAAATAAATGTACACATCAGCTTGCATTTTCATTATATATGTATATACATGTATATGAGTGTGTGTATATATATATATTTGTGTTTGTATATGTATGTATGTATGTATATGTATGTATGTATGTCTGTATATGTGTATTAATATATGTGTATTATGTACATAAAAACATATATACAGATATATATACATATACATACTTATCCTTTGGCTGTCCAACACAACACAGTAGCATTCGTTTACTGTAAAATGTGTTAGTAGGGCACCATGCATATATAGGACGAACTTTGTATTTTTTATTCTTTACTTCACAACTTATGTTTTCATTGTACCCTTATATATTCACACAAAGATATATATCTATACATATATACTTGTATACATATAAATACATATATATATTTATTTATATGTATACATACATATATATACGTATATGTATAGATATATGTATTCATATATCTGTGTAATTATATGTATACAAATGTATGTATATGTATGTATACATATAATTACATGATATGACGAACTTTGTATTCTTTATTCTTTACTTCACAGCTTACGTTTTCAATGTACTCTTATATGTTCACACAAAGATATATATCTATAGATATATACATATATACATGTATACATAATTATATATTTATATGTATACATACATACATATATGTATATGTATTATGTATAGATATATGTATACATATAATTACACAGATACATGTATACATATATAAATTTCTGTACATGTATCTGTATAATTATATGTATACATACATATGTACATAGATGTATGTTTTTGTATGTGTACATATAATTACACAGATATATGTATACATATATATGTAAACCCTTGATGGTTTGTTACTGTCTGCTCTCCATGGTGTGAAGTAACGACGAACATCATTCTCCTTTCAAAATGCAAACAATGGTACTCCTAAATCTTTTTATTCAACATTTTTGTGGACTCGTGAAAAGTTTCTTGGCTGATTGAATAATGAGTAGTACTTGTTTTTACCAATTTCATCATTGTTTATTTGATATTGTTTGGTTTATGATTCTGTTATTTGCAAACATAACATGTCTTTTCTGACTTATTTGATTCACATACAGGTTTAGTGATAATCATGGCACGAGGGAAGAAGTGGAAAAGATCGAGTCGGAGGCGCTTAATCAGAGTACCTTGTGGAGTGAACTTCAATCTTCCAGATCTTGCTGAGGAAGAGCCAACAATCAACATCAATGAAGATGTCATTTCAGAAAATGAAGACCATACAAGTGAACATTCAAGTTTTGAACCTGGTGTTCAAAATACTCAAGCAGGCTTGGAACTACCTGTTCATATTTTTAAGTCAGTTGCTGTCCATGTGACGTCCCCAGATCTATCCACGACAAATTGGACTATGCATCACATGGAAAGAGCAGATGCAGATGTTGAGGATAATCATATGTCAATTAGAGGTGCAACGATCAAGTGGGAAATCTCACCTAGCAGTTTGAGGGCGTGGCTTAATGGTGTTACAACCACAAAAAGGAAAGGGCCGCAAACAATCCTATCTGACGAAGAAGAAGCTGAAATAGTGCAGTGGTGTAAGGACATGGCTAATATTGGCCATGGCCTTCAAGTCTCACAACTTAAATCAACAGTGACCCAAATAATTGGAGCAAGGCCTAACTTATTCACAAATGGGATGCCACGGAGGTCATGGTGGGTTGGCTTTTGACAAAGACATCTTAATCTGACAATTCAGACAACAGAAGGAGTGGACACAGATAGAGCTATAATGCTACGCCCCTGCATAGTTTCTTCTATGACAACTTGGAGTTGTATAAAAAACACAATTATGGGTCCAAAAGAATATGGAACTGTGACGAAACAGGTGTGCAGGTTGGTAGAAATTGTGTAATGAGAATTATTGCAAAGACGGGGACCAAATACGTTCCACAATTAATCTCAAAAAATAGAGAATGGATCATTGTTTTAGCATGCGTTAGTGGAGCGGGTCAAGCTATACTAGGTTATTATTTATTCAAGTCAAAGAGACACATTAAGAACTATATTATTAACTATGAGCCAAAGGGCATGCATGGCAGTCCAAGAGCATGCTTAGATGACCAAAGAATTGTTAGTCGAATGGTTAAAACACTTTGCTAGAAATGTTTTAGGTAGGGTGTCACCAACAAATAGACAGCTTCTCATATTCGACGGTCATGGCAGCCATGTGGCATTCAAGACAATTGAAGAAGCAAAGAAGAGTATGGGAATAGATTTGCTTATGCTTCCAACACATACCAGCCACAAGTTGCAACCCCTTTGTTAGTCGGATATTTTACCTTGTTGTCGGCCGTAGTCGGCCTCGGTCGTAGTCGGCCAATTGTCAAATAAAACAATAGTTAGTAAAGAATAATAATGTCATGTAATGTCATGTACTCTCGGCAAAACATGTTCAGATTAGTGCTAATGTAATGATGTTATGAAACGTCGTGTCGGTTGGTTGTTTAACCACCGCCGAGCATTATATGTAGTCGGGTGGGAATAGTTGGATTACGCTGCTATTGATTATGTGATGATTCTGAATGAGTTATGTTGTACGCATTGTGATACACTCTTGTACATGATATTCCTGAGAATGAATAAAGTGTCTGGCATTTTACTATGATATCTTTTAGTTTACTGTTTGATCCCATGTTCTGCACATAATTAGTTTTCCAAGTAGTACGTCAATTAGAATCCCATTCCGTAGGCAAACATTTGGCGCCGTTGCCTGAACGGACTAGGGCATCATCCACCATGGCAGCGTAATGGGTCAACCAGCGGAAGAACCTATAAATGCTAATGAGGAACGAGAAGACTCATTGACAGAAGATTTGGTAAATTTGTGGAAAATCTGCTCCGTGACCACGTACGTAGGGAATCCCTCGTTCGGGAGATCCCTGAGGAAGTCATCTGGGATCGCTGGAAGTGAACGACGAGGTGAACCACCTCTCTGAACCGCATGCCCAGGTTGCTGGCCCGCCATTTCATTATTCTGCAAGACTTGGAGGGAAGAGAGCGCGAGAAGGCAGCAAATCGTGCAACGCTGTGAAGACCGAAACAAACGGAAGAGAGGAAGAACGGGACTAGTCGGCGCCGCACTTCCGGCAACCAGCAATGATCGCTTGAACAACTAAATGCCCGTACGGCCGAACAAAGATAAGAATAGAGTACCTGACGGGCACGGGACTTCGGAAGAGCAAGTTCGGCGATCACTCAGACTACAAGAGCAAGAAAATCGGCGAAGACGACTAAGGCAAGTCGGTAAGGAACTAGATGAGGACTTAATTGAAATCAATCAGAGCATAAAAAGAACATATGAAAATTTGCAAAAAATAGACACGTCTATTGAACGAACACATCACAGTTTGATAGAAGGAAGGGACGAAGACCCCTTCAGCACTCCATATACAGAAAAATATAACCTCTATGACAATGAAGATGAATTGAATAGTAGCATCAGACGATTTCGAGAGTTGTCACTCTCGGACGACGACGCAGAGTTAAGGAGGGGAAGGCCAGAGCTTAAGACCCCAGGGCAGAGAGAGCATCGGCGGGATCCTGAGGAGACCCACGGTGTTGCGGACGCTGACGGAGGACGTGGCAGTGACTCGTACGTGGCCGAGAGTGCTGGTGACGCACAGGGACGTAGCGAGGAATCCACTAGTCTAATCGGGTCCAAAACACAAGGAGGTCAACAAGGAGGTCAACCGGTAAAGATGGCTCATCCGGATCGGCAAAAGTTGCCGAAATTCATGGGGAATGGCTCTGAGGATCCCGTACGGCATTGCAAGACATGCGAGACTATCTGGATAGCCAGCGGGCAGGATGACCCCGACCAGTGGCTGAGGCATTTCCAGCAACACTCAGGGACAGTGCCATTGACTGGTACTCGGAACTGGATCAAGCGCATGGAGGGTCCTGAAGCAAAATTTGAAGCGGAGTTCAAACTTCTGCGGGACGATAGTGAGATCGTCACAGAAATATATCATACCAAACAAGGGAAGCATGAAAACGTACGGACCTACAACAGGAGGTTGAAAGACTTGATTGGGAAGCTGGAGGCACAACCGGCCGATGGGTTAAAGAAAAGATGGTTCATTGAAGGACTGATTCCCTCACTCCGGCGGAAAATGAAAGTAGTACCACCGTCCTCGTACACCGAAGCCTACAATCGGGCGATGGATATTGAAAGTGAAAATAGGACCTCCTCGAAGGGGAAGAGGAGGGATGACAACGAGAGTGCCGAGGACAGTGACGATGAATCGGCAACCGTACAAGCCCTTCGGCGGGATATGATGCGGATAATGAAAGAACTGAAGACCGACAGGGAAGGATCCAAAGAGGCCAATGAATTATGGTGTACGGACTGTAAATCGGAAGGTCACACAAAGGCAAATTGCCCAAAAAAGTTATTCTGTGACATCTGCCAGGTCATGGGACACTCCGTCAAGGAGTGCCCATACAATTTAAAAACTAAAAGTTCACAAGTATTCTTCACTCAAGGCGAACATTCAACACCTCCAACCACGCCACCGAAGCCACAGAACAACAATGCATCCCCGGAGGCTACCGCAACAATCGGCGAAATCGCCGAGAAGCAAAATTCAGTACGACAGCAAAGGACGACCGATGATCCAGTGCAGGAACTGTAATGAATGGGATCACTTTGCGAGGGATTGTCAGAGCGGCCAAGGCAACGGGGGAAAACTGTGCAGGTGGTGTGGACCGGGTGATCATGAAGACACCGACTGTCCGAAGCAAAAAGGAAGTATCAATATGCTGGAGGTAGCCGACGAGGAGGTCTTGGCAATTACGAGAGCACAGTCAAAACGAGCAAATTATCCAGATCCCCGTACGGAGAAAGAAAGATTTCGGGAAGCCAAGACAAAAGTGGCCGAGGCAATGGAGAATGAAGGAAAGAACTATAAAGCTACCAGTACGTTGCTACAGTCGGAGTCGGAGAAGAATATCGTACGGCAGGTGCTTCACACAACCGTACCCATTAAGGTAACTGATCTTTTGCAAACAATGCCTTCTCTCAAAGTAGCACTTACCAATGCTATTGGAGAAAATCTTCCGAAGAGTTCACCAAAACGTACGCTAGAAGTGGTAGCCGAGACTTCGGATCCAATGCTCCTAGCAGTAAGCATCGGGAGGAAACCAGCCGTCGTCGAGATGGAAATCTTGGGCATGAGATTATCTAATACTATTGTCGATGGTGGTTCAGGAGTAAACGTACTGCCAGAAGAGACTTGGAAGTGTCTGGGTAAGCCGACTCTTTGGCCCCCGACATTCCACCTCGTGGGAGCAGATCAACATGGCATCAGACCGTTGGGTATACTAATGGAGCAGAAGGTCTCGATCGGCACGCAACTGTTTCTGTTGAATTTTGTAGTCATCCCAATGGAGAAAAAAGCGTACGATGCACTCTTGGGACGGGGATGGCTGATTGCTGCCAAGGCAACTCACAACTGGAAGCGGAATACGCTTTCAATAGAAAATCGGGGGAGGAAATACACCATTGATCTGAAGAATCAGGCCGTCAGTGAGGATCTGGCATCTTCGGCATCGGAATCCGGAGGTGACTCAGATGATGATGAGAGAAAGACAATGGAACCAGATGAAGAAGGGGTATTGGAGATCGGCAGTTGCTCGGAAGATGAGACCAGTTCATTGAGCGGACTGTTTCACTGGCAGATGGAGGATTATGAAGTCTTCCACCCGGATTGCCACATGCTGCAGGTCAAGGAGGGGGAAGTAGAAAAGGATAATGGCTCGACCAGTGAGACATTTCCACCTGAGTACGGAGAATATAAAGAAGGTACGGCCGAATTGGATGTGACTCCAGCCCACAAGTTCGAGCAGGACAAAATCATGAAGTACGAGGAACCAACGTTGAAAAAAGTAAACCTCGGGGAATTAGCCAAACCTAAGGAGATTTTAGTCGGTGATGACTGGGACCCTGTCCTGAAGGCGGCAGCGTTTAGAATCTTCATGGAATATAAAGACGCTTTCGCTTGGACGTACAAGGACTTAAAAGGCATCCCACCGGAGTTATGTGTGCACAGGATTCCTCTCGTACCGGGAGCCCAGCCCGTACGAAAGCGACCGTACAGAATGAACAAAAATTATGCCGCTAAAGTACAGAAGGAGATTGAGAAGATGCTGGAGGCCAGCATTATTTTCAAGGTGGAAGTCAGTGAGTGGGTATCGCCGATCGTCATATCATTAAAGAAAGAGAAGGAACAAATTAGAATCTGTGTGGACTTCCGTAGCCTGAATGCAGTGACTATCAAGGATCCATTTCCCATTCCCTTCACCGACTCGATTCTGGAAGAAGTTGCCGGGCACGAAATGTACTCCTTTCTAGATGGCTTCTCGGGTTACAATCAGATCAGTATCGCCGAGGAGGACAAATTAAAGACTACATTCGTCGTCGAGGATGGGGTGTACGCATACAACCGCATGCCGTTCGGATTATGCAACGCACCAGCTACATTTCAGAGGATTATACTCCACATCTTTGATAAAATGTCAGTAGGTAATTTCAAAGCCTTCTTGGATGATTGGTCGATCTATAGTGACAAAGAAAAACATTTGAAAGCTTTAGGCGAGTGCATGGAACGGTGTAGAGCAGCCCGCCTTGCCTTGAATCCAAAGAAATGCAAATTTATGGTGCCGCAGGGGAAGTTGCTCAGACACATTGTGTACAAAGCTGGGTTGAAAACGGATCCTGACAAGGTGCGAGTCATCGTACAGATGGAGGCTCCCGAGAATGTCACTGGAGTAAAGTCTTTCCTCGGCCATGTGGGATACTACCGGAGGTTTATTAAAAATTTTGCCCAAGTATCGTACCCTCTCGACCTACTGACGAGGAAAGGCCAACCATTCGTGTGGGTCGAAGAACAGGAGAAGGCATTCCGGGAACTGAAGGAGCGACTGATCAGCTCACCCATATTAATGTACCCGGACTGGGATAAGGAATTCCACGTACATGTAGACGCCTCTAATTTTGCCATCGGAGCAACCCTAGCACAAGTGGGAGCGCACGGGTTGGATCACCCAGTATTCTTCGCCAGCCGGCTACTCTCAAAGGCAGAAAGGAATTATAGTACGACCGAGCGTGAGGCACTAGGAATGGTGTACGCCGTACAGAAGTTCAGGCATTACCTCCGTTCACTTTTTACGTGGACCACCAAGCTTTGATGTACCTGGTAAACAAACCGATTATCCAAGGACGGGTGAGTAGATGGTTACTGCTATTACAAGAATTTACGTTCACCATCATCGTACAGCCAGGGAAAAGCCATGTTATTGCCAACCAACTATCTAGGATCCGGTCGGGTGAACCTGCAGAGGATGGGGTGAACGAAGACTTTCCGGACGCACATTTATTTCAAATTGCAATATTGCCGTCATGGTACGAGAAGATTGGAGACTATCTGTCCACATCCACATTCCCAAGTGATATGCCACCAGCCGAGAGGAGGAAGATCGTACTGAAAAGCAAGACATTCCAACTGATCAATGGGCTACTCTACAAGATGGGACCCGACCAGATCCTCTGGAGGTGTGTCGTCGAGGAAGAAATACCCGGCGTACTAAAAGAGGCACATGAAGGACTGGCTGGCGGCCATATGGGACCTGATGCTACAGCAAGGAAGATCCTCTTGGCAGGTCTATGGTGGCCGACGATGCACACTGACGCCAAAGAATGGGTGGTAGGCTGCGACACTTATCAGAGGGTCGGGAAACCATTGAAGCGGGATTTCATGCCATTGCATCCCTCACAGCCTCAGGAGTTGTTCGAACGATGGGGGTTAGACTTCATCGGACCGTTGAAGGTGAGTCACTTGCATCGATGCCGATACATTGTGGTCGCTACAGAATACCTGACGAAGTGGGCTGAAGCTCGAGCGTTGCCAGACAACACAGCACAAAGTACGGCAAGATTCATCTATGAGCAGATAGTTACACGGTACGGCATCCCCATTCGGATTATGAGTGATCGTGGAGGGCACTTCGTCAATCATGTTATCAGGGTGATGACGACAGAGTTCCGAATCTTTCACAACTTGTCCAGTCCGTACTACCCGCGAGCTAATGGCCAGGCGGAGTCTACAAATAAGGTGCTCGTGTCAGTAATTCACAAATCATGCGGCGTGGAAGAAGCTGACTGGGAAGAAAGGTTACCAGCCGTCCTATGGGCATATCGTACAACGTACAAGGTAACAACGGGCCACACGCCTTTCCAGTTAATGTACGGTCAGGAGGCGGTGATGCCGATGGAATATATGGTACCAAGTCTGAGGATAGCCGTGGAGAACCGATTGGGCGATACCGAAAGCTTGAAAGAAAGACTATACCAACTGAATAAGCTGGACGAGCGAAGAGTGATGGCCCAATGGGCGACGGAGAACATGCAACGGCGACGGAAATATTGGCACGATAAGCATCTCCGGCGGATGAATTTTCGACCGGGACAGTTAGTTCTGAAGTATAACGGCCGTAACGAGATCAAGCCAGGGAAGTTTAAAGTTCGTTGGTTGGGACCGTTCCGAGTTCGGGAAGTAGGTGACAATGGGTCTATAAAATTGGAAAATCTCGATGGGTCATTGATACCGGAGGCAATCAACGGATCGAAGCTAAAACCATACCAGGAGAGAAAAGAGAAGAATACTATCGCCATAAACATGTTGGGCTATGCAACAAAGGAAGATTGGCCTGTACAAAGTGAAGGTCCGAGAGAACAAGATTGGGGACTAGGAGGTCCTGGTTATGTAGCAGACAATGTCTGGGCAGAATCATGGTCCAGATCTTGCTGAGGAAGAGCCAACAATCAACATCAATGAAGATGTCATTTCAGAAAATGAAGACCATACAAGTGAACATTCAAGTTTTGAACCTGGTGTTCAAAATACTCAAGCAGGCTTGGAACTACCTGTTCATATTTTTAAGTCAGCTGCTGTCCATGTGACGTCCCCAGATCTATCCACGACAAATTGGACTATGCATCACATGGAAAGAGCAGATGCAGATGTTGAGGATAATCATATGTCAATTAGAGGTGCAACGATCAAGTGGGAAATCTCACCTAGCAGTTTGAGGGCGTGGCTTAATGGTGTTACAACCACAAAAAGGAAAGGGCCGCAAACAATCCTATCTGACGAAGAAGAAGCTGAAATAGTGCAGTGGTGTAAGGACATGGCTAATATTGGCCATGGCCTTCAAGTCTCACAACTTAAATCAACAGTGACCCAAATAATTGGAGCAAGGCCTAACTTATTCACAAATGGGATGCCACGGAGGTCATGGTGGGTTGGCTTTTGACAAAGACATCTTAATCTGACAATTCAGACAACAGAAGGAGTGGACACAGATAGAGCTATAATGCTACGCCCCTGCATAGTTTCTTCTATGACAACTTGGAGTTGTATAAAAAACACAATTATGGGTCCAAAAGAATATGGAACTGTGACGAAACAGGTGTGCAGGTTGGTAGAAATTGTGTAATGAGCATTATTGCAAAGACGGGAACCAAATATGTTCCACAATTAATCTCAAAAAATAGAGAATGGATCATTGTTTTAGCATGTGTTAGTGGAGCGGGTCAAGTTATACTAGGTTATTATTTGTTCAAGTCAAAGAGACACATTAAGAACTATATTATTAACTATGAGCCAAAGGGCATGCATGGCAGTCCAAGAGCATGTTTAGATGACCAAAGAATTGTTAGTCGAATGGTTAAAACACTTTGCTAGAAATGTTTTAGGTAGGGTGTCACCAACAAATAGACAGCTTCTCATATTCGACGGTCATGGCAGCCATGTGGCATTCAAGACAATTGAAGAAGCAAAGAAGAGTATGGGAATAGATTTGCTTATGCTTCCAACACATACCAGCCACAAGTTGCAACCCCTTGATGTCAGTGTATTCTCACCTTTCAAAAATGACTTCAAACAACAAAGAATTGTATGGGTCTCTACACATCCTCAACTTGACATAGGGAAGAGTTGGCAACTCTTGCTAGCAAAGTTGTTGAACAAGCTTTGAGTCCTAATAATATTATAAGTGGTTTTATAAGAACATGAATTTGGCCATTAGATCGACATGCACTTGACATGGATTGGGGCCAAGTGAAACTTTCATAGTTGAAGACGAAAAAACCACTATGGGAGCATAAATAAAGGCCACGACAACTAAAGATAATGCACAGTTCATTGCAGCAGAACTTGTTTGAAGCTAGCAGGTTGGAATGAAGATCGGATTGGAGATTTTGTGGAAACGTTCAATGCAAGCAATGCCCCAATTCCAACAAACGAATTAGAAGGAAATCACATAGAGAATAATGATGTTCAAGTGCACGTCAGAGAATTCACTACAGTTCAAACAACATGCAATAAGGCAAAAGAAATTGAAGAAAGTCTCGATCTGCCATCAAATACAGGGCAGTCAAGGTGGTTTCAAAATGTAGTTTTAAACCTAGGGATGCATTTGAATTTCAGTCAAGGGGACGAAGGATCCATGCCATCACCACCACATGTTGATCTTGAAGAAGTCATCCATGATTTCACCATTGAGAGAAATTGGGATGCAAATGATGAAGCGGAAGGAGTGGAAGCTAATGATACAAGCAACCATGAAGCTGACTTTGTGTCATGCACACAAGTTGAAGACTAGCAACCAACAAGCAGAAGAAGCATTTTTTGGCAACTCCTAACGCAAAGGGTGCACCGATCGTCAAATTGAGGTCGCAATGGGGTGCTACGACTAACTAGGCAATCTCAAAGCAAAAAAAATGCTTCTTCTGCTTGTTGGTTGTTAGTCTTCGATTTGTGTGCATGGCACATAGTCAGCTTCTTGGTCGCTTGTATCATTAGCTTCCACTACTTCCGCTTCATCATTTGTATCCCAATTTCTCCTAGGGGTGAAGTAATGGATGACCTCTTTAGGATCAACATGTGGTGGTGATGGCATGGATAGTCCTTCATCCCCTTGATTGAAATTCAAATGCACCCCTAAGTTTAAAGTTGTATCTTGAAACCAACTTGACTGCCTTGTATCTGATGGCAGATCGAAACTTTCTTCAATTTTTGCTGCCTCATTGCATGTTTTTTAACTGCAGGGAATTCTTTGTCATGCACTTTAACATGATTATTCTCTATTCAATTTCCTTCTAATTCGTTTGTTGAATTTGGGGCATTGTTTGCATTGAACGTTTCCACAAACTTTCCAATATGATCTTTATTCCAACCTGCTAGCCTCAAAAAAGTCTCCGCTGCAATAAACTGTGCATCATCCTTAGTTGTCGTGGCCTCTATTTCTGCTCCCATAGCGGTTCTTTTGTCTTCAACTACGAAAGTTTCACTTGGCCCCATATCCATGTCAAGTGCATGTTGATCTAAAGGCCAAATTCTCATTCTAAAACCACTTATAATATTATTAGGAGTCAAAGCCCATTCAAAAGCTTTGTTGGCAAGAGTTGCCAACCCTTCCCTTCTTATGTCAAATTGAAGATGTGTAGACCCATACACTCCTTTACTATTTAAAGTAATTTTTCGAAAGGTGAGAATACACGGACATCAGGGGGTTGCAATTTGTGGCTAGTATGTGTTGGAAGCGTGAGCAATTCTATTCCCATACTCTTTGTTTCTTCGATTGTCTTGAATGCCACATGGCTACCATGACCGTCGAATATGAAAAGCTATCTATTGGTTGGTGACACCCCGCCTGAGACATTTTTTAGCAAAGTGTTTTAACTATTCGACAAACAATTTTTTGGTCACCAAGCATGCTCTTGGACTGCCATGCATGCCCTTGGCTCACAGTTAATAATATAGTTCTTAATGTGTCTCTTTGACTTGAACAAATAATAACCTGGTATAGCTTGACTTGCTACACTAACACATGCTAAAATAGTGATCCATTCTTTGTTATTTGAGATTAATTGTGGAACACATTTGGTCCCCATCTTTGCAATAACTCTCATTGCACAATTTATGCCAGTCTACACATCTGTTTCATCGCAGTTCCATATTCTGTTGGACCCATAATTGTGTTTGTTATACAACTCTTCCAAGTTGTCATAGAAGGAAGAAACTATGCAAGGGCATAGCATTATAGCTCTGTCTGTGTCTACTCTTGTTGTCCGAATTGTCAGATCATGATGCCTTTGTTGAAAGCCAACCCACCATGACCTCCCTATTATCCTATTTGTGAATGGGTTAGGCCTCGCTCCAATCATTTGGGCCACCGTTGATTTAAGTTGTGAGACTTGAAGGCCATGGCCAATATTAGCCATGTCCTTACACTACTACACTATTTTAGCTTCTTCTTCATTAGATAGGATTGTTTGTGGCCCCTTTCTTTTTGTGGTTGTAACACCATTAAGCCACGCCCTCAAACTGCTAGGCTGGATTCCCCACTTGATCATTGCACCTCTGATTGA
The DNA here is from genome assembly GCA_007258455.2 of Sequoia sempervirens. Classification (NCBI taxonomy): domain Eukaryota; kingdom Viridiplantae; phylum Streptophyta; class Pinopsida; order Cupressales; family Cupressaceae; genus Sequoia; species Sequoia sempervirens. The sequence continues at coordinate 10,369 of VDFB02064907.1, read as the reverse complement.
CATACGATTATCCTCAACATCTGCAATTTCTCTTTCCATGTGATGCATAGTCCAATTTGTCGTAGACAAATCTAGGGACGTCACATGGACAATAGCTGACTTAGGAACATGAACAAGCGGTTCCAAGCTTGCTTGAGTATTTTGAGCACCATGTTTGGAACCTGAATGTTCACTTGTATTGTCTGTATTTTCTGAAATGACATCTTCATTGATGTTGACTACTGGCTCTTCTTCAACAAGATTTGAACATTGAACCTCACTCCACGAGGTACTTTGATTAAGTGCCTCCCACTCAATTTTTTCCTCTTCTGCCCTCATGCCATGATTATCACTAAACCTGTATGTGAATCGAAGAAGTCAGAAAAGACATTAATTATGTTTGCAAATAACAGAATCATAAGCTAGACAATGTTAGATAAACAATGATGAAATCGGTAAAAACTAGTGATCATTATTCAATTAGCCAAGAAACCCTTCGCGGGTCCACAAAAATGTTGAATAAAAAGATTCAAGAGTACCATTGTTTACATTTTGAAAGGAGAATGATGTTCATTGTTATCTCACACCATGGAGAGCAGACAACAACAAACCTCGAGGGTTTACATATATCTATGTAATTATATGTATAGATACATATACATACATTTGTATACATATCCGTATATATATGTATGTATACATATAAATATATATATATATTATATATATGTATATGTATAGATATATATCTTTGTGTGAACATATAAGAGTATAATGAAAACATAAGTTGTGAAGTAAAGAATAAAGGATACAAAGTTCATCCTATATATGTATGGTGCCCTATTGTATGTGCAATGGAAAGTAGAAAATTGCTAACACATTTTATAGTAAACGAATACTGTTTTGTTGTATTGGACAACCAACAGATAGAAATTTAAATAGAGGTAAAGTGAATACAAATTTGGGTTTTCAGTTATATGCCCAAAAAAGTAAGCAAGGGTTTAATGATAATAATTCCTTAGTCACACAAAAACAGACATGGGTTTTTAGATATATGCCAAAAAAACTAGGCAAGGGTTTCATGAGAATAATTCTTTAATCACACCAAAGAAGACAGTGGCATTCAAATGTATGCAAGTTATATATGTGTGTGTGTGTATGTATATACCTATGTATATGTATGTATATATATATTTATATGTATGTATCTATAAGTATGTATATTTATATATATCTATATATATGTTTTTATGTACATAATACACATATATTAATATACATACATACATATATATACATATACATACATACATATATATAAATATACATGTATATACAGATACACACACATATATATATACATACACACACACTCACTCATATATACACGTATATACATATATAATGAAAATGCAAGTTGATGTGTACACTTATTATACATACATATATACATATATATATATATATACGCATACACACACTCACTCATATATACACATATATATATATCCATACACACACTCACTCATATATACACATATATACATATATAATGAAAATGCAAGCTGATGTGTACACTTATTTTGAATATAAAGGAGTCCAACGGATGATTCAACATGCTTATATCGATTTGTTGAATGAACAAGAGACACAAAATATAAAAGAGCTTTTTATGAAATAAATTTGACAAATATAAACCCTGAGAAATAACTAAAAATAGTAAATGAACACACAATTTATTGAATTTGTAAATGAGATTTGTAAGGAATAACCCGTTACCAAAAAAGACCCTCATTTACTTATAATATATAAAAAAACACTGCATAAATATAACTGTTAAATGCACAGTTCATGAAAATAACTATAAGTAGAATGTTGAATGTACCAACCTGGAAAATTGTGGATATTGGAGGAATGTGCAGAGGATGCTTGTCGATGCTTTGTACTTTGTAGAGAATATTTGTTCACTCCAGCAATTGTGAATGTCATTGGCTACTTTCCCTCTTATTTAGTAGTTCGAATCTGACAATTCAATGCCTTCAATTTGGTTGTTGTGTTTCAAATTTGAATTTTTTTGGGGAAGATCCGATCATTTGAATTTGTAGCTGCCAGTTACGTAGGTTTGTTAAAAGTGAATTGATTGAATTCTACATTATATTTGGATTTGTTGTTTATTTGGGGAGCCTTACACAGTATTTAATTATGCAAGTACCTACAGGGAATGGAGTTAATACATGTAGATGACAGAGAGAGTGCTGAAAAATGTGCATTTGACATCTCATAGAGTTGATAGGAGTTTGTTACTATTTCATGTGAAGCACCATTAAGTGTGCGTATGTATTTAATATAATATGTATTGAGAGTGGCACCTTTTGCAAGTGGGGGTATTTGTAACTGTAGAGAAGGGGGATTTGCTACTAACGAGTCTATTCTCAAGAGAGTCCTAGGGAACGAATTGCCCTAACTGGTATATTTTGGGACAGAGGATGACAATGCAGCACACAGACAACAGTGCGGCACATTGGCATCTCGTACGGACCGAAAACTAAGAATATCGTAGAAAACACCAAGGTGACTACTACTATTCTAACTGCTAGGAATTCTTAGAATGCAATAAGATGACAGAGAATAACAGATTTGGAATGAAGTGATATAAATGGTAAAGTAAGAGAGTAAGGGATAGAAAATGCTCACAACAACCCAAGCAATGGAGCCTCCAGAAAGGAAATATCTTCAATACCTACACGCATAAGACCGAGGGAAAATGTTGGGGCTGTTTAGGGGTTGACTCAGTCAAACCCCCGTTTTGGTATTCTCACCTCCATGGACAGCTAGATAGATAGAGAGAAATAATAAGCAGAAATGAAATAAATGCAAGAATGATAAAAACAGTCCCCATTGAAGGAGAACCCGTATCACAAAATAGAGATGCAATAGATAGAGGATGTGAGAAATCCCAAGATGGTCAAAGATACAAGGTAAGCAAGATATCACTTGCAAGGCTTCAGCAAGCCAAAGGGAGAAAGAGATAGTTGCGAGAGCCAAGAGAGTTGCAAAGAGTGTTGTTGTAGCAAGATGTAGAGAGTTGTGTAAACAAGAGAGAGTGAAAGAAAGAAAAGACATAATGTCTAAGAGAGAAGCCAAGAAGGAGAAGAAGCTAGAACCAACAAATTGGAAAGATAGCATTTAAAGAGAGAAGAGGAGGGAGAAGAAGCTTCCCGAGCCGTTACCAATGACAAAAGTAGCTGACAAGTGGCAAGGCACTTGGAAACGATCGTTTGAACATCAAGTTGTCACGGGACGCTAGCGCGGTCCGTGGACGTCTGCGTGGTGCGCTAGTGTCTAGACACATCACGCTACAAAAGCACGAGGATTGATGTAAAGCTGACACACGAAGGTAGCTACTGAAAAGGGGTCCTGAGCATCCTGAGAGGGGGAAAAAGACTGGTGTAGGGGCTAAAATGAGCCTACACTGTTGATGTTATTGAGCAACGTCGGGCTGCTACTTCCAGCACAACACGATTCTTGAAGAAAATTCAAATCATAGCCTAAACGGCTATTTGAATTGTGATATTATATCCAATGAAGAGGCGTTTCATTAACACGTGATTATTCATTACCTTTGTGGCCGACATGAGGAGATGCAATTTCATCTTGAGAGTCACATCTTTTATTAAGAGACATTTAATATTTGTTCATTAATTGAAGGCAACTTCCATTTATGAAAAGACGTGATTGCTTGTAGCTAACATCATATATGTTAGAGTCACAACCTTTGAATGGAGGTCGGCATGAAGGATTTGAAGGGATGTGTCTCTCCCTTTCATTTTGTATATATACTCGATGGACATTTCATTGTTGGCAATCAATTCATACTCATCCAGTTCATTGTTCTCAAGTGTGAATTATGTAGAAGAGCAGATTGAAATATTCCCCTTAATTTTTTTCTCAAAATTTAACACACAAACTAGCAACAAGTCACTGATTAGCGTTAGCTCCAAAAGTAAATCAGCATAGAAGTAACTCTAACCAAGAATGTTCACCAAGATCCCAATGTGGGCGAGGTGATAGCATATGGTCAGAGGATCATTAGGAGTAAACTGAACTGAAATTACAATTCATCTGCTGATGCAGGCATCCACAAGCAGTGGGGATACTCCACTTATTCAGTGGGTGAGATTATTACATTATTAAAGGCAGCAAGCCAGCCATTTAAATCCTCACTTCCACTTATTAACGTGGGGGGAATACAGTCCACACAACCACTTATTTAGTGGGGGGAAACTTACAATTAAAGAAAGATGATTATTTAAACTCAACCACTCAATCGTGGGAGTATGAAATTTAAACTAATTACAGCAAATAAATCGTAAATTTATTGAGTACTTACTATCCCGACTTTACAATAGATGTGGTACAAATAGAAATATATGCTTCCAAATCAATCAATGGTTAAATTAACACTTCCTCTAACTCTTACAATACAATAATGATATAGAAATGAAGCTCAGAGCATTATATCAAAACTAACAAATTACGATCGAGGAAATAGAAGTCACGGAAAATCAGACCAGCAAATTGTACATCGTGAAATGCACATAACTTTATCAAATTTTACCTCCAAATTGAGTGAAATCAGTGCAATGAACCTCTAGGGATAGGCCCATGTCGCGGTAATGACTTCAAAAGAAACCATTAATTTACTTGCAATTCTCGAAATGTTTAGCAATGTAGTGCGGTATAGCAAGGCGATTTTTGCAAGAATAAAGGCCAATACTTTGAAATAAATTCTGATCTTCTATGGGAAGGAAATTACATGTATACTAGGAATGCATATCTTCAATACCCGAACAAATAAAATTCATACTAAAGAACATACAAAGATGCTTTCAGCCATGATAGGCCGACCCAACATAAAAGTGGAAATATCTCACCAAAAGGAAACTCCACAATAATGCTCAATATGTATACGGATGGAAGCACACTCTCCAATCCACCACCCTAGAGACCATAGTTCGCGGTAGAAGAATGGAGTAAATTTGCTAAGCTTTCCCTTAGCGGTTCTGGATTCATTCAGCGTAACTTGCTCTTAAAAAATATCCATAATCAACTCTTCAAACAGCAGCAATATATAAACTTCAGTTGGCAAATGGAAACAGCAAAGACTCCTTACAAATTCCAGAGTTGGATCACTTCAACTTCAAAGGGATGCACCTTTTGCGTTTTACTTTTGGGGAAATAATACCAAATATTACTCAACCTCCTTTTCACTTTGCAACAAATAAACATTTAATAAATTACTAAATGCACAATTGACCCCCTTAATGGCCCCTCTTTAAAAACAACATGAAGTTATTACTCCTAGGCTTGGGGTACAACTGAGAAACATGAGAATTTGACTAAGTATAAAACTTCGGTCCATGGAGATAGCAAAACCAATGCCAATACTGAAACTGATGGATAGCAAGATGACTTGAGTTGAGCTGCTGATGATGCTACTGCCAAATTTAGACTTACTAAAAATAGCCAACTGCTATAAATAGTAAGTTCACATCAAAACAATAGATAGCCAAACTAAACACTAACCTGCAAAGGATTGAACTGCTGCTAGACAGATATTGCCAAAAGATAGACTTGCTAAAAATAGCAACTGCTATAAATAGTAAGTCTGCACAACATCCTTTGAACGCCAACTGAGCAATATTTGAAAGAGGAAACCCTAATTTTCCACCTTAGCATAGCCTACGGATTTCCGGAAATAGGCTAAATCCTATTGAAAAGTGTAGGGCCAAAATGGGGACATTACACAGATCGATATTTTGTGGAAGGCTGAGGTTATTATCAGTGAATTACATTATCTTGTATTTGTGTTGCATCAGATTGTGGTGCTTCTAATTGGCCTTCATATCAGCTTCATATATTGTTGCTGGGTTTTTCTCCCTCAAGTGGAGGGTTTTCCCATGGTATATGTTGTGTTATTGTCTGATTTTGAATTAAATTTCTGTGCTTTACATCTGATCATAAAATTAACACGGTATCGGAGCAGGTATAAGGAAGATCTTGATCAGATTAAGTCAAGCAGCGATACTCTTCTTTCTCTTTTTCATCTTTGATCACATCTATCTCTTCATCAAGATGGTGAACGGACTCAAGATCGAGGATAGACTTGAGGGAGCAGCTAATTTCACATCTTGGAGATTCAAAGTCATGCTCGCCTTGGAGGAAAATGAATTAGCCGAGTTCGTGGAGAGCAAAGTCCTCGAGCCTACTGTTGATGTGTTTTTCGTGACCGCACCAACGCAGAATAAAGTTGCCAACGGCTTCCCTATTCTCTCTTGATCAAAGTATTCCACACGCTAAGATTGCCAGAAAGTTCGTGCGTTCAACTCCAAGGTTCTTTCAGTGCGAATAGGCTCAGTTTGGCTCGATGTGATTTGCTGGTATTTCAAGGGGACTTACGGAATTGTTCGGCAGTGGAGAGAGGAATTCAAATGCTCGAAGATTTGTCTATGAAGCGTGGGTTTCCTATTCTAACCAGAAAGTACTGAATTGAAATGGGGTAGGGTTAAGAAGCTATATCGAGAGAAATACAAGGGTGGATAGCAATCGATCTTCGCCAAACTTCAAACCGGACTTAAGCACCTCATCGGACTTCCACGCGGGTAGGAGTGCAATCTTCAAAGGGGAGGTGAAGCTAGAATCAGGCAAAAGAGCCGCCATAACATAAAGAGATACCATCTGGCGGCGCATACCATTTAATTCAAGTAGCAGTTGAGTTAAATTACATGATATTCGATTGACCACAAGAAACATTCACCATCGATGAAACACACTAATTAATTTGGCGGATGAAATGAAGTTGCTTAGAACAAACACCCACATTCCACGATTCCCAACATCTGGCAGTAAAGTTAAAACATACCAGCTATTTGAAGTGGAAGGGATGAAAAACCTGCTTCTTCTCACAACAAAGGAATAGATTTCACCATCAGTAGAAAGATCTTTTTATTATGAAAGTTTACGTTTGGCACAAAAAGTTTTCAAGGGAAAACTTTTCCTTCTCCTCAACTACACTATCGATACTTCTAAGTTTGTAGCATTCTATGTCTACGAACTCATTCAATGAGGTACAAAATGGGGGACTCTCACTTTTCATAGCTAGCGAGTCCCCAAAAGGGCTGACTGGGGTTACAATCAATAAATTGGCGGAATGTTTGCTCAGCCCTAAACAAGATTTGCCACACAAAGCGTACAGAGGAGGTAGGGGTAATAGTAGCGTAATGTCCACACCATGTCAGCTATAGAAGTTAATCTTGAAATCGCGTTCCACCGCTTGTGATCTTTATTGCCAACGTTGCTCGACTTCGCTTGAGCTTACATTCATTTTTCCATCTTAAGCTTTGAAAACGTTTCTTCAACACTTAGCCATTTTTTTTTTTTTTGCAACTTTCTCTTCCTTCGAGATTGAAACTCGTAACTTTATCTTCCTCTAAAGGTTGTCATATCGTCGTGCCTCGCCTCTTCAAGTCATCGTGCTCTGGCCTCAACATTTCTCCTGCAAAACAAGCAAGGAGAAGAGAATTAGAACATTTCATAATATAATCTTAACTTACTTACCTGATTTTCACGCTTCGACCTTCAAGGGCTCATCATGTTCACTAACCGACTTCGCGTTCAAATTCTTCATGCCTTAGCCAGATTTTCGACCCATCTTCATCAGGGGCGTATCATCCTTTTGGCAATATCAACTTCAACTGCATCTTTAAGAAATTCATTTCACCTGCTGAATTTCGAGGCAACTTTATTTTATCCATCTCAAAATAAAGAAAACTATCCTCACGAAGGATTTACGCAAATTCACCTAGGCAGATCCTTTCAAATTCATCGTCTGGAGGGTTTCACCTTGAAAACACATTTTCTTAATTTTGCCTTAGAAAAATTTTTAAGTTTCCCTTATGAAATCTCATCAACCTAGTGCCCATCAAAAATATTCACCACGAGAAGGCCTCGGCAGGTAGAGTTTGCGTCTACATCCTCATCAACAATCTTTAATGCCAGGAGGAAGAAAGAATTTACCCTCGAGCGCTATCAAATTCACTTAGGGTATGCAATGAGCGGTTCTGCATTTAATTCTTTTAATTTTGAACCTTAGAAAATAATTTCTCATTCGAATTTGTTTCGAACTTCATCGTAAAGCGAACGCTTTCTTTTAAGCTCTGACTTGGAAATATTTTTGTTGACCCTGTGAAGCTAGCATCCACCAACTTTTCACTGGCAACTTTACTCATTCCTGAGAGAATTTCATTACTCCTCCAAGCTAGGCATATTTTTCCTAAGGTGATACTTAAATATCAATACTTAGGAAAAATAAATTTTACCACTTCATCATTCAAGCCTAGGCGCATTTGATAGGAGGCATCTTAAATTTCAAAAATTTCCAACGTCTTGAAGTATTCCTCACATACCTCTTAGGCGCCTAGAGGAGTCCACTTAAAATTTCCCATACTTAGAAATATTTGACTTCAAACTCCCACGCCTAGATTCCCTACTCACCTTGGGCGCCAACAAGGGGTCAAGCTTCAAGTGTTAACACTTAAAATATTCTCAAAGGGACCCACTTTCTGCTTTGGACGCCTTGTATTTAGCATGTATTCTTGTCTTTAATTGGGCGTATTTTGCAATTGCTTTGACTTTGTCTTCATGCATCTTAGGCGCATTTTGAAGGGTGAGCATCCAATCTAGAACATTTAGAATATTTTGAACACCTTCCTTGGGGTATGGGCGCATTTCACAGGTAGTACTTCCACTTTCAAAATTTTGAAGTCCTCTTTCCTCATTTAAGTTCTTGGGCGCATTTGGGCTTGTGAGCTTCAAATTTGTTTTCCTTAGAAACTTTTCCATCATCCTCTCACTTCAAGGGCGCAAATGGGGTTTGCTACTTCAACCTCTCAGGCACATTTGCAAGGGTCAACATCTAGTTTCAACGCTTAGAGGGTTTGCACATTACCTTGGGCGCATTCTACATGGTCAACTTTCAATTTTCTCTTTCAACACTTTAGGCACATTTACAAGGGTCAACATCTAGTTTCATGAGGGGGCGCATTTGGACTTATCAACTTTCACTTAGCCAATTTCAACTCTTATTTTCCTCAGGCGCATTTGACCCATCCAACTCTCATTTTACCTGCCTTAGGAAATTTTTAACTCACCTTCAGGCGCAGATGACAAGTCAAGCCTTCAGTTTGAAGAGGGGCGCAAATTGATGGGCCAACTTTCATTTTTGATTCCTTAGTGAAATTTTAAGTCCCTCTTTCTCTAGGCGCATACAAGACCCTATGCCTTCATTTTGTTTGCCTTAGAAAATTTCCCAACTCAACCCCTTAAGATGGGCGCATTTTGAGGTAGCTGCTTCCAATTTTGTCACTTAGAAAATTTTTGGACTCCACCTTAGTCTCCATCTTGCTGAGGCGCATTTGACTCAAGCAACTTCCAATTTGTGCCTTAGAAAGCCTTCAAACTCATCAAAGTTGCTAAGGCGCATTTAGGGGTCCAGACTTTCAATTTCAAGCACCTAGTAAAATTTTCATGACCACCTCCTCTTAAGGGCGCATTTCACCCCTTGAGGTTTCATTTTTGAACACTTAGAAAATTTCTCAAGCTCTCTCTCTTCAAGGGCGCATTTGGGGGTCCTTACTTCCATTTTAACACTTAGAAGATTTCCAATCCCTTTTCCCTTAGCTAAGGCGCATTCTACCTCCCACACTTTGAGTTTTCTCAGACTTAGAAAAAAATTTCATGGCTTTTCAACTTGGGCGCATTTTACCATAGGAGGTTCCAATTTTCGTACTTAGAATATTTTTCAACCATCTTGAAGCTCAAGGGCGCATTTTACCAATGGAGCTTCCAATTTGTGTGACTTAGAAAATTTCAAGACTCCTGCCAGCTTGAGGGCGCAAATGGAGGGGTCCTCTTCCATTTTTCAAACACTTCAGGAATTTTGATCTGTTTTTGGCCTTTTAAAGCAAGCTTTGATGCTGGACCCGAAAAATTATCAAACTTGGTGGATTTCTTGTCCTCTGCCGGATTTAGGGTGACTTTCTCCTACTAACCCTAATTTGCTATTTTTAGAAAATTCTTCAAAAATTTTGTGCCTTGGATTGACTTTTGACTCCAGAAAGCCTGATATTGCTTTGTTCTGAACCTCGGGATGTGTTTGTGCTACTGATGCTTGACATCCGTCTGTACTTGCTATTTTAGGAACTTACTAAAAATAGCAATTGCTTATAATGTCTTCAAATTTCATCTGTTGAATGCCAGAAATGTGGAGATTGTGGCTGGATGCTGCTTCTGGTTGACTGTCCTGTTTGCCCTTGATTTTAGGAAACCCTAA